>JAOTQP010001546.1:957674-1000370 GCA_026413545.1 Cichladusa arquata | reverse complement strand
AAAGCTCCAGCCAGCCAGGCAGTGCCAAACAATGTACTGACAATGTCCTGGGCATCCCTCAGATGTGCCAGGATGCAGACAGGCATCCCTGGCACTTGGCTCATACATTCCATTTGCAAGAGCAGAAAGATCTGGGATCTCATGCCTTTTAAAGTGGGGAATGGAACACAAAGAGAACCAAAGAAAGAATCTTCGAGAGGAAAAGAAAAAAAAATGGATGGAAAAGGTCCTTAATGCTTTTTCAGGAAGGATGGCTACAAGACAGACAGAGAGGGAGTTTTTGCAATTTATTTTTTTTGCATTAGAGAGGTCTACATTGGATATTAGGGAAAAAATCTTGGCTGTGAGGGTGGTGAGGCCCTGGCACAGATTACCTGGAGAGCTTGTGGCTGCCCCATCCCTGGAAATGTTTCAAGTCAGGTTGCACAGGAGCAACCTGGGATAGTGGAAGGTGTCCCTGCCCACGACATGGGGCTGGAATTGGATGAGCTTTAACACTCCTTCCAACCCAGGCCATTCTATGATTCTAAAGCTTCCACACTCATCTTTCTTCCTGGGGCCAGAAGCAAGAGAAACCTCCCAAGCCACAAAGCATTAAAAAACTTGTCCAGTGAATCTGTCAGGACCTGTTCCTTCCCTTCCCCCCGGTAGCTGCAAAGCCAATTCCTTTTATTCCTGCCGTTCTCCAGAGGCAAAAAGCTCGGTTTGGACAGGCATCAGTGCTAATGATTGTCCCACAGATCTCCTCCCTGTGTCCTGGGCTGCGTGCTGCTGGAGCTTTCCAGCCCCTGACAGCGATCCAGGACTCTCCTGAGCTGGAGCAATGGCCCAGACCAATGTTCCCTCCTTGGAGGGCTTCATTTCTCCCTGTCCTTGGCTCACGGAGCATCAACACGTTCTGGGGAGCGCCCGCACTTGGTCACAACCACAAATGGCTTCAAAAGCAACAATTTTCTTTAATTTGGTTCTGAAGTGCTCTTTCAGGAATTTCATAGACTTACAGGGAGCAGCAGAGATTGTTGGAGGAGCTGCTTCCCCTCTCACCACCACCTTGCAAAAGCTGATTTTCTCACCGGGCTGTGTCCTGACAAAGCCTAGTTGTCTGCCCTTGCTCCCTCACCTGTGTTCTGCACATTTGAAGATCATCTGGAGACTTGCACAGGGCTGTATCTATTTTACAGTGTTTTTGTTGGCAGCTGGGGTATACTACCATGCACCCACGTGAACAAAATTACAGAGCCCGGACAACTTTTGTACAGAATTCCTTTGGCCACACTTTCTCTGTGGGTTTCATTTGGCAGAAGTGATATCAAGCAGAAGTCTTTCCCTCAGCTTCTGATGTAAACTAAAATACACCTTATAAATAGAAAACACAGGCATTAGAGCAGTGCCTTTGGGCAATCAGCCACCTTTGGGCTATGGGAAAAATTCAGTTAGATATGATTCATAAATATAATGAATAGGGTGCCATAAACTCGCCTTGCGCTTCACAAGGGCACATTCTCTGCCTTGAAAAATTAGAACAGCAGAACCCAGATGAACAGGGAAAGAAAAACAGGAGAAGAGTGGGAGATTTAAGGGGGAGAAGGAGAAATGGGGCTTCAGTTGTCAGTGGAAAGTACAATTTTGGAGCCCACCAAACAATCCCTCCACGCCCCGCTCCTGCTGAGCTGCAGCTTTGCTTTACAGAACTCACCGTGCAAGACATTTCAGAAAGCAGCCAGTTTGTTCTTCAGGCTCTGGTTGAGCTGAAGGCTCCTATTGATTACAGCTGGAGCTGGATCAAGCTGGGGCTGCCTGTGTTCTGCTGGCATCCTCTGGTTTGTAAATACCTTTCATGTCATCCAGCAGTGATGATGATGTGCTGGGATGATGTGGCAGCAATTATTTATCTGCTGCCTTGGGTTTTCTCCTCCACGCTTGCCAAGATCCCTAAAGTCAGGCCATAGAGAGGGATGCTGACATCTTTACATTTCCATTAAATCTTCCTGCTTCTTCTGAAGGAATTCTAACAGCTCTATTGTCATTTCTTTCCTCACTCTCACACTGAAAGATTTGGAAGCACTGGATCTATCCCACTAGATTTAGCAAGTTTCAACTTGTCCCAAGTAACCCTGGTATCTGATAGCACTCCCCAAAGGAAAACCCCCTGCAAGCCTCCCTCTTCCCAGGTTTCTGAGCATCCAAGGATGAGGCAGGAAAATGGGCCTTGGTTACCCTCAGAATGGATTTACACACTTGCTTAATACCATGTAAATACTGACAAATAAAGCATGGATCTTGTCAAACTTAAGAACTTAGCAAATAAGGAGCATTAGAAACAACAAATAGAGCTGAAGTGTCTACTGCCAAGTCAGTGAGAGATCCCACGTCCTGCCTGGCAGTCACTCTAAATACATCCTTTCTCCCACTTCATGTGACCTTTCCAGGTCAGCAATGTTGTGTGTTAGTTTAATATTTTAAAACTGGAACTTTACTGGTATTTGGCCTACTTTTTGCTATTTATTTTCTAAACAAATGATAGCCACTCCCTTCTCAAACTAACCTTTTAAGCTTTGCCAGGAGTCTGTGAAGATCACAAGGTATTTTAAAAAAAAATAAAAAAGAAAAAGGAAAAAAAATCACATGTTCAGGCAAACAAAGCAGGTTGCTGCACTTCCCCCTCCCGCTAGCCCTGCAGCTGGATGTTCAGGATGCTTCAGGAGTTCTCCACTTGCTCTAGGAAACACTGCTGAAATCTCATTTTCAGTGAAAAGTGCCAGGATTATGGTAGCACAGCATCTATTCTGAGGCAAACCCATGTAACTTCTCTGCCAAACACCGGGGGGGGGGAAAAAAATAAAAAGAAGAAAAAAAAAAGAAAGGAGCAAAGCTGTCCCAATTGCTACTTCTACTTGATTGCTTAAAGGCAGCTGGGAAGGCAGAGCCTCAGCCTGAGAGCAGAGCACATCCCAATTTTAAGGCAAAGGAAATTTGGAAGAAAAAATAGCTCTCTTTTCCCAAGGAAACTTCTGGTTTTTAGAACGTTCATTTTATTTATTACTGACTCATTGAAAGAACAAAGTATTTTTTGGTGTCTTTTTTTTTTTTCTTTTTTTGTTCCCAAACACAGAAAAAAAACGTGGCTAAACCCCAGAAAAATCTTAGAGTGGGGCCAAAAATAATAATAATTTTCAGTTTTCAGAATTTTTTGTCAGGTTTTTGAAAGAACAACAAATACTTCCCAAGCACTGCTCTAACTTACAAACTTCAGTGGACTGCACACCCTCAGCTTATTTCAGTTACCCCTCTCATCCATCTCCCCTTTTCCACAACCTCCCCTGGGCTCCTGACTTGCTTTTCCCATGTTCATTTTCCTTCCTTCATTAGTATCCATACTGTTTTTCCTTTTTCTTTTTTAATTTTACCTTTAAAGGATTGATTTCTTTCCCCTGCTCTGCCTCCCTTTTGATCCTGCCTGGCTTCACTTCTTGTATCTATTCTCTTGTAAACAAAGAATTTTTAAAACTTCCAACTCAATTTTAAGCCCTTTTCATGTGAAGAATTACATGGAAAATTGAATTTTCCACTTAAGTTCTAAGGAGGAGGCAGTTAATAAGAGTTCTTAGGGCAAAACAGACAAACAAGAATTTATCAGATCCAGTTCCTGATGGTTTTGTAAGATCAGAACTAACTCTGCTTGGTTTTGGCATAATCAAATTTATATTGCCACAGAAACCTTAAATTCTGCACATCCTCTCACTTCACTTGAACTGTGCAACCTGAACATTGTGTTTTTCTATCCCAGCTCTTCCAGTCCCCTCCCATCCCTAGAGCATATTTTGGATGAAATCAACTGATGTGTCTTTTTTTTAAGTACTATTTCCATCATTTGCTTTTATTCTTCTATCATTCAAAAGTTGTAGAAGGCATGAAAGTGGGAATTTCTTTTAACCATTTCTATTTCACAGCCCAGTGCCTGCCCATAACACTTTAAATATGTTCTAGATACATTTATTCAAAACAAGGCAGCTGTGGGTACCTCCACATGCTAAAAGTATCCCATAACCACATAGGAAAAATTCAGACCTAAATAATGCCTTCAAAGGCATTTCTGAAGCTGGAACAGCATCAGGAATCTGCTTATTTACATGGGGAGCTGTGGAGATTGCAGCATGTTGGTACTGCCAACAGATAGGATGATTAGTGCTAAAAACAATATCATCATTTAGATAAGCCCTCTCCTTCAGAGAGCTGCTATTGAACTCGGCTTGAACTTCAATGTTCTCAGCTTGGAAACTGGAATTCCTAAAAAGGCTCATTCAGCCTGCAAAAGCTGCAGGGGAAGGAGATGGTATGGATAAAATTGGTCTCATATCAAATACTCTAAGTCACTTGTCCTACAAGGGAAATTCCTCCTAAAGGTCCCTTGTTTCTTGTGTCAGCTCTGAGCAGCTGCACATCCACTACCAAAAAACCCCCAAAATCAGGTTCCTGCACTTCTGCCTGGGACTAAACCAGTAGAAGACATGCCAACATACAAGACAAGCAACATTTTTTGCAGAAGTTGTTTTCTGAGCTGTCTCAGAATGCAAGTTGATTTTTGAAGTGTACCCTGAACTGACTTTTTGGGTAGATATTTATATTTTCCTTTACAGGGATCCAGCAGCTGCCAGTGTAAGTGCTGTGAAAAGGCTTGCAAAGCTTTAATGAGCTTCAACTTCCTAATTAAAAACCACAGTGAGCTTTCAGGCCTTCATTTCCCCCATATTACAGGTTGTAGCAGTGATATTTTGTTCAGTCAAGCCTAGCTAAAGGAAAATGCTTATGAGGTTTCCAAGGAGAGAAATAAACAAAATGGAAATGAAAAGGGAACTTGGAACTTTTAAGTGTACGTAATTAAGAAAAAAATACATCCTTCAGATAATTCTGGAAAGTATTAGGAGATATTCATAATTCATAAGCAGTTGTTTGGTTTTCTTTCAAGCAAGGGGGCAGCTTTACATCAAACACTGACTAGCTTTTCCATTAACTTAAGTAAACAAACCAGTATGCTTCAAGTTAAGTGATCATCCTTTTTTTTTTTTTTAACTTTTTTAATGACTGTGTGAATTAGAAATAAGAACAAGACATTTACTTTCAAATAGGAAATTAGTTTGCATGCTATTTCTTCATGTTAAAAATGCTTTGGAACACTCACAAAAACAATGTTGAGCTGAATTTATGGAGATGTTCCATATCAGTTTTGAAGATGATATGCCAGATGTCAGGGAGAACTCTTTCATCTGCAATAATGGAATAGTTTAATCCACCCTTGTTGTTTTTGAGCACAGTCCAAGTGTATTGGTCATCATGGGTGGGTGATCCTCACTTGGGCAGGCATGAACCAAAAAGCACAAGTTGTTAGACCTCTAGCATAAAATCACAAGAAAGCAACAGCAGGAAATACTCTACTGAAAGTAAAAATAAGCTATTGCAAAATGCAAATCAAAAAGTTTACCATTGTGGCAAGTCATGTTTTGAAGCACTCAGACTCAGAGATACATTGCTCTCAATTAGTGGATGGTAATGACTCCATTTATGGCTCCAGCAAAAATACAGCCAATCATACAAATTTTAAGTGGATCTAGGTCCACCAAAAGCATGGAATACTTTTCTTTTTGATGAGTGGGAAGACTGTTAGTTAACAATGTGGTCTTCTAATGAGGCACTTCTAAAGTGCTCTTCCCTTTGAGAAACTTTAAACACAAGGACAAATTATTGTCCACGTTCTCATTTTAACAATACACATTGAAGTAACATTGGGTAGAAAATCCTTGGGGAATGATTTGTGGCCTTGTATCAGACTAAGACCATATCAGCCATGCCACTCTCACTTGCAGTGATCATTTTAATTCCTGTGTTACCTGACCAATGGTTTATGTGTCACATTCATTTAATTTGCTGTGGTTGGATAATGAGGTGTATCCATCTAATTCAAAGGATCCTGGAATTAGGAGCCATAGCATGTGTGCAATGCACCTTTCAGAGTGCTTGGTGTGTGCTGGAGAGGGAAGGAGCATCTCACAGGGAGGGAAAGAGCAGGAGAAAGGAAGAAATGCATTTTTAAATGCTTCAGTTCAAAGCTTCATTCATTTTTTCCTCCCTTCTCAGCTGCCTGCTGCTCACAAGCACGTGGGAGATGTTCTAGTGCTGAGAGCTATGGCTCACTCCTTTATTGAGCTCTTCTGTGGGATAAGTCAATTTGCTTTGGACATACCAGAGACAGTAGATAATTGTGACAGAAAACTGCAGGGCAGGCTCACTTACAGCAGCTTGGTAACTCTGTTCTGTTAACAGAAAGATGCTTTTCCTGTACCTTCCTGTTCCTGGAATCACTGTGCTTGGGTAACTTGCCCAAATCCACAGAGGTCACTCACACTTTTGCAGTCCAAATACAAATTTCAATTTGCATTCAATTCTCTTTTTGCACATTTACCACACCAATGCTTTGCTTCTCTTGTGTTGTGCCACGACATCCAGAAGCAGTAGAGAGATGAATCCACAAGGAACTTGCTTTGCTGCACTCTCAAACTGCAGAGAGGAAACAGTTCAGCTCACCAAAGGAGTCGTGCCATTTTTCAGGGAAATCTCATTAATTTAAGCATTCTACCTCACCCTATTTGCTTAAATGTAGGTCTTGGCTCTCACATCTCTTTTTCCTGTGCAAACAAGTATTTGTGCAGGTTACCTTCGCTCAACTGTGAAAACTTGTTACCAGGGCAAACAGGCCAATATACCTCACATGAAAGGGCAAAGGAAAATTTAAAAGGGAAAAACCAGAAAAAAGGAGGTGGTTTTGGGCTGCTGCAGAGCTGTGCAGAATTAGAGAGGATCTCTCATGATACAATGGATAGGGACAGCACTTGGAGGGAAGCTCTCTGCATTAGCAGGTTTTGCCACTCCAGGAACTGGAAACTTCTCCAGATATTTCATCTCCTGCTGCCTCCTGCCCTGATGTTATGTAACAGGTTTTGTGCTGGGCTCTAGCACCACCAAGCACAACCTCCCAACACCAATGAGTTAAAAGCTGTCTGGGCATCCAGCCCAGATGAATAACATTGCAAATGTTGAAGGAAGTAGCAAGGGAAATAGAAAAGCCTTTGACAGAAATTGTTGATAGCTTGCTAAGGCTGGGGAGGGAACCAGGGAATTTGGAAGTTGCTAATGTTGTTCCTATGTGTAAGAAAGGATCAGGGAGGATCCAGGAAACGACATAGCAGTGAGCTTGGCTTCAGTTGCAAGAACAATATAAGAAACATAAATAAGGGACAGAATGCTTAATTTGGTCAAATAAAATAAGCCCATACTCATGGATGAACGATAGAGGTGTAATTTCTCCAAGTGTGCTATCTTCAGGTGGTCCTTTCTGAAAGAGGTCAGTATAAAACCTCTTATAGACAGAATAGATGTTAATGAAGTGGGCAGAAAGGGAAAGTTTAGACAGAACCCTGAGGTTAAGTAAATTGTCAGTGATGCTGCAGCACCGTGCAGATCACTGTGTGTCTGATATCAGACTGTCTGGTGCCACTGCTGACGTGGGAGCTCATGTTTGCTCTTCAGATGAATCCATTAGAAAAACAGACCAAGTCACTTTCTGGCCTCACTCACACCAAGAACTCAAAAAATTTAAACCCATTAAGTAAAATATTTATGGTTTACATTCAAAACAAATTGAGAACAGGTTCGCTGCGGTCCACGACAAGTGCAACACTGACATTGGTGGGACAACCATGGATCTGGATTTCTGTGAACCTTCTGCTGCTCCACCAGTGCTCCTCAGTGGGGACAGAAATAGGAATTTCGATTTTAATTTTATTTTTTTTTTAATGTGGTGGAATATTAAGATTGCTATGGACCAGGATAGAGAAAAGCAACCTGGAACCATTTGGTTTGGACAGAGGAGGATGCACACAGAGAGCAAGAAGTTGCTGTAATACATTGCAATATTTTGAGAGCCAGTGAGCAGCATGAAGCTGAACACTTCAGTCACAGGAGCAAGACACACTTGAGTTAGTTAAGAAAACATTTCTCCAGCTCTGAGCACAACATACAGGTATGTGCTGCAAAGGAGGAGAAAAGCTTCAAGTGGCTAAAATAAGATGAAGGTGGATGTGGACAGCATTTTTTCTCTAAAAGTCCAAAGCCCTGGTGAAGTGCATCTCCTGGTTTTATGTGCTGCTTCTAACGATAGGAAGCAAATTGCAGAGATTAAGCTGTTGCATAAGTGAGTGAGCAGCATGAGTCAGGGGGTTTGGGAAAAGTGAGTCACAGCAGGAAGGGAACAGAGCCAGGGTTGTAGCTCAGAAAGAGAGACTAGCAAGAAAATGGTAAGGATCTAGATAAGAGCCTGAGAGAACGGAGTGCAGGAGAGAAGCAGAAAAACTGCCTCTAAAAGAGGGAGCCATACGTGAGGCTTAGGGAAAGCTATAGCTAAAAAGCAGGTCAGGCAAAATTTCTGTACACAACTGCTGGTTGAAATACAGAGCAGGCTGCCAAAGTCAGCAGTGGAGAGACAGAATTGTGTAAATCACTTCAAGAGGCAGTGCGGGCACATTTTTGGAAAATGAGGGAATCACTGGGTATAGCCATTAGCGAGGCTTGTGGAATTAAAACTATGAAATGTAAGTTGATTTATATGTTGAAGGAATACAGGAGCAGGCTCTGCTGCCCTCCATGGTTCTCACACTATGGCTGTAGCACCCTGCAAACCCCAGACACTTGCCTGTGCAACTCAGAGCATTCTCTGAACTTGCAGAGAGCTATGGATGGAAAAGTCTTCCAATAGGAACCTTCTAGAACAACCCTGGAAACTGCTGCAAAAGCCAGTGTTTGCAGCAGGGTGCCCCTGGGGTGTGAAGGCCCTGTTTACCACAGCACAGTTGAGGATTTCCATGCACATTTCTGGAAGAGCAGTGGAGTTCACGTCATTTATTTGAGACATGGTGTCCTTAATTTTTGTGTTTCTCCCCACTTCTCCTTAGACTCTGACCTTGACATATATTTAAGGATTTTACACAGCAGCTGGATAGAGGCCCACATCACCCAAGCCATTCTGGGCACAGCAAGGTTTGACCAAGCACAAGCCTGCAGGGAAAACAGAGTGAGATTAAAGACACTGTCATGTCATGATGCCCAATGGATCTGAATTCAAAGTGTTCAGAGAACCTGAACTCTGTGCTTTGCAAATCCTCAACCTCAGAACTGTCACATCCTTATTCTGGATGTAACACTTAGAGGCAACAGACAGAAATTGAAGTACTCAATCCAAACCCATTCTGCAAATATCCTTTCTAACCAAAGTACAAATAAATCCCTTGATATGTTTGGCTTTGAGTGGCCTACTGAAAGTCTACATAATTTACCTGAGTTCAGTTATTACAATGATCAAAACACTGAAGGTAACCCAGCTCCATTTTCAAGTAAGGTTGATCTGCAAAAGGATTGTTAAAGACACCCAGACCATTTCAAAGGGATTTTCCACCCACACAGGATGTAACTGCCTGGGATAAAAATCTGAGCAGCATCATTGAACAGACCCAGAGACACAGAGTTTAAGAACTAATCTATATTTCACAGGTTGCATGAATCACTAATCAAACACCATTCAGGTTTTTAAATCACCTAATATAAACTTACAGGTCTTTTTCATGTGTAATGAACAACACAAGCTTTAGAAACATTAGCTGAGATTAGAAAATACATTAAAAAAAAAAAAGAGATAATTTTCATTACTAGTTACTGGTATAATTTACGTGGCTTACCTAGACAAACAAATGCTTGTACATCATCTAGAAATGAAATTTAAACAAAGCTGATGAGGAGTGATTTGGGAGTGTTTTCTTATCAGGCAAGATATTTGCTTAAGGCAGAAGCCTGAGCTATGGAACGAGCTGCTGAAACAGTTCTGGAGATGAACTTTATCATGATGACACTAAATTTGGAAAAAAGGATGTAGAGGCAAGATGCTCAAGAATGAGCTTGTAAAAGCCCCATATTTTCTTTCTAGATCTGTTTCTTATACTGCACTCATCACTGTGGTATCTTGAGTGCTTTCCAGTAGTGCATTAAGCAACATGACAAACATCTGTCACATGTTTGTTCTCTCACCCTCTCCCCAGAGGGACAAGTGTGTGCAGTGGAGAGCCTTGTTTTAATTTTTTTTAATTATTATAAATACACATGCACGCAACACATTATTAAACATTCATGCTGCAGAGGAAAGGTCAGATAAATTTATCTTGCTCTCAGGATTAGAGCTGGTGAGCTCTGTGATGTTCCTGTGTCACACCCTTGCCCCAGATTGCAGTGGCTTCTCAGAGACCAAATCATGGCCATGGGTGCCTGCACCAGGCAGAAACCAAGAGTTTGGATTCCCAATGCTTCATTTACTGTTCACTCTTAAGCCCAGGGATTGTGTCAAGAAGCATCAAATGGAATTAAGTGGTAGAATTTAGGGAAGAATATATGCTTTGTATAACTCCCATCTCATTCCCATAGTTGATACAGACTAAAAGCAGGATTTGATGGAACCTCAAAATTTCTGTCAGGTCACTGAGAGGGCATGGTGAGAGTCATGGTAAGTTCTAGGAATCTCATGGAGTGGAAAACTGGAAAAATAAGTCCTTAAAGACCTGGGAGTGAATGATTTCCCTACGGGGGGAACATAACTGAGAAAACAATCTGGAAACTTGAGTTTGGTCAGACCCTGAAGAACTGCAGATAGACAATCTACCCACTCAAGAGCCACAAACACAGGGTGGGAATCCCAGATCCATCCCCAGTCCCCAGTGTGGGATGGTTCCATTTCCCATGGGCAGAGAAGTAGGTGTGCATTGGTAAATTAATAACTCTGCCACCTCAGAGAGAAATGGAGCTGCCCTGCCACGTGCCAAGGAAACTCCAGTGCTGCTGTTGCTTCCTTCTGATGACTCCCACACCTCTATTTCTCCAGTAACTCTCTGGACAGCTAGCAAACAGGCTATTTCTGTAATGGCCAGTGATCTGGGTCACACTGAGTGCCAAGAGCTGGAGCCTCCTCTCTGGCCTCTGGCTGATGCTGCAGCATCACTGCTAACTCCTTCCCATAGTCCACGAGGGCTGGGCTGGGATTGCACCAGCACAATCCACATTTGGCACTGCCTTCAGCACAGAAACCTTCACTCCCTTCCTCACCCCTGTGTCAGCCACAGCAGTAGAGCACCTCTGTAACTACTGTAACACTGGAGATGCCAGCACTGAAACCCTTCCAGGTGCCTGTTGTTCTCCTCCTGCTGTATTTCCCTCAAACACCAGCCCTGCTCTACCAGCCCTGATTTCCCTGCACAGCTGGGAGCAGACTCACTCCAAGCATGGCAGCCTTGCCACCCTTCCCTAGGGAAAGCAGAGGCTGCTCTCCTGCCCACCCTCACTTCCCACCTTGTACAAACCCAGATCTCAGCCAGAACATTGAAGCTCTCCAAGGGTTTCCAGATAGGGAGGCAATAATTGGGAATAATTCTTTGCTGTCCAGCTGAACTTACCATCAGGAAGAGCCAAAGACCATAAGTAAATCTATGAATCATTTTAGCTGGAGTAGCTTATTATTCGATGCATTTTAACTAATCCATCTTAAAAGGCAACTCGTGTTTCATATATGAAGCTCCTAAAGATCAAATAAGCTTTCTTTGTTCCAGCACAGTCTACAACAAAAAGGACTGGAATTGTACAAGTATTTTATCCAGCTTTTGTAAGAACCAGGAGTACAAAGCTCACGAGATCCCTGCAAAGACTTGCCTTCAGCTGCCCCACGTTGGGGTGGCAGGAGGCAGCCAGTTGTAGTCCCCAAAAGCCTTCACACCTGGGAATGTGCTTCTCAGTGCCAGGACACAAGAGTGAGCTCAGCAAATCCTGCACCAGCACAGCAGCCTCAGCCCTGACACTGTGCAGGAATGCAAAGAGCAGCCTAACATAAAACGCCTTCAGCTTCCCTGTTGAGTAAAGGGAAGATGTATGTAAAATATTTGGACTTTTGGGGAAAAGGGTAAATGGTGAGAATTAATTCAAACTGTTGATGGTTTATTTTTTATTGAATCTTGTGGTCAAAATTGTTTTCATTTGTTATGAGAAAGAATCCATCATTTTTTCCAAAGCACCACCCAGAATCTGCCACTGGTGATGTTCTAACATCCCCAGTGCCTATACAAATAGAGAGGTCAGCTGAGATTTGTAAACTAGAGATCATAAGTTTTAAGGAATTTGTTTATTCAGCCTACAGTCTCCAAATTGTGTACAATGCCAAAATTAAAAAGTCATCTCACTGTACTGTGTCATGTTACAATAAAAAGCTCTCCAAAGTTTTGGATGTTCAGATGAGAAAGCAAATTGTAATTCATTTGTCAGCACATGCAGTTTAATTATAATTAAGTACCTCCAGCAGTCATAATGAGCAGGCAGAATGAAAATGCTGTTTTTATACTTGTATAAACCTGCACTGAGTGCAAACTAAAAGCTGCCTGAATTACTCTGAAAAGTATCGGGCTAGAACTTGCAGTTTTAGCTGCACTGTGCTAATACAAACATACATAAACTGTTTCCAGAGACTCCAACAGATTGACTGAATTAGGGGAATTTTCATGGGAATGACAAGAGGCAGGATCTCTTCCTGAGGAGAAGGCCACCACATACCAAGCTCTGAGTCCCTGTCCAAAGCATGGAGCACGGGAACCATGCAAGAGATCAGCAGAGTCCTTTTAGTACCAGCAAAACAACATATTTCTAACTCCTCTCCTTTTTGAGAAAGAGCTGAACTACATTTGCTGAAATTTTCTGGAGTAATTCAGCACGAAACCTCCAACCAGCGTGGGAAAAAAAGAGCAAAACAAAACAGGCAAACCATTCAAATATGATGAAGCTGTAAGAAGTTTACAGAAAATTCTAGACTGACAAGTACAAAGTATTAATGGCATTTGACAAACAAATGTTTAAAATAACTATATCTGAAAATATCCACAAGAATTCAAACATGACCAGATTTCTGATAGCTGCAAGTGTTGGGAGGATATCCTGGGAGTGCCTTTGAACCTTTCTGCCTGCACTTATAGGTAGCTTGAAGATGTGTAAAGCATTTCCACAGGTTAAAGGCTTTAAGCAAATTTAATTGCTAATATTGCACTTGTTTTCTTTTTTATAAAGACATAGATGAATGTGCAACTGGAACCCACAGCTGTAGAGCTGACCAAGTGTGTGTCAATTTAAGAGGGTCCTTCAGCTGCCAGTGCCCTCCAGGCTACCAGAAGCGAGGGGAGCAGTGTGTTGGTGAGTGCTGCTTTCCATTCCATGGTTTTCCTTCACTGTCTGCAGTTGCAAACTTCCTGTTGGTCACAAAGCAGATGGGTATGTGTGGTGTGAAGCAGCTGTCTCCCTTTGGAATGCAATGGAATAGTCACTTAACCACAGCAATTCATCACTAGAACATGGGATGAGGACTATTTTAAGGATAATCAACACTTGGAGTTCACAAGCTGAGTTTTGCTAATAGTTCCCGTTGTGTGATTGTTTGTGTTGGGGCATTGCCCAGTGTCCCAGATTTTGCCACGATGGCAGCAGAGCACATCTTTCCCCTGAGATCCAACTCCAGGTCCGTGGGACACAGAACTCTCTCCCCAGCCCTGCTCCAGGGCTCAGCTTTACGAGCACAAATGAAAGAGAAGGAAACTCTGAAAGCAGGTACAGGAAAGCTGCAGCCCCTAAAACCTCCAGGCTTTATTCTCCGTGCCAGAATAGGCTGCTGGCACCTTTGGGAGCCCTGCAAGCACAGCATGGAATTAAATCCAAGTGCAGGGCAAACACTGCACCTCTCCTATCCCATCCTCAGGTGGGGACACCATGCCAAAGTGCCATCACCCTGTTCCTTCTGCCTGCATTTCACACCTCTTGAATCACCATCTCGATGGGCAAATCGCTTCTAGAGGCACTCCAGCCTTAAGCCTTGGGTTTGTCAGATGATAAAAACAGCCCTGAAGGAGGAGAGTCACATCTACACAGGAGGAGATATTCAAAACAGCCTCTTTAAGGCACTGCACTGGTTTAATGCAGCTTAGGAGAAAAGGGGTTGGGGTTTTCTCCTCAACAGAACCCGAAGTTTTCCTCTCTCAGGGATCCTGCATTTCAAGGTGTATAAGAATTCTACAATTTTTGTTCTTAATCTCTTCAAAAAGCCTTGCTAAGGCCATAGGTAAGAAACTGAGGTGATTTTAGTACACACCTAGAATAACTTCAATTTCTGGGCATGGCTCTCTCTTCAGGATTCCAATCCAAAGGCTGTAGAAATAAACCCAAAAATTCTTATCTCTTTCCTAGGAGATGTAGATCAGGCCCTGAACTGTCAAACTGGTGTAAACACAGGTGCATCTGAGTTTTCTCAGTTCTCTGTGCAGGAGTAGGATGACTAATTTGGAATGCAGATAGAGGAGCATCTTTGGAAGGTCATGGATTTATTTCTTTTAATATCTGGGGTTTATTTGGATTTTTTATATAGCAGGTAAATTATATTACTGCCATGCAACAGCACTTTTGATATGAAGACCCATGGTCCTAAATGAAAGCCTCACTGGAAATAGAACAGAACTGAGAAGAAATGAGAGTCATAGACCCTTACACCTAAATGTGAACACATTTTTGCATCTAAATCTATCCATGGAGATGTCTGCAAAGGGAAATTTCCCTTCTCCTATTTAGGTCAAAACCAAGAATAACACCTGTGTTACATATTACATACTGACCTAAATTACAAGTACATCCCAACAGTTAGTACTGTCAGCATTTCAGAATAAAGCTTGTCTTTGGGGATTTTATAACAGCTTAGCCAGAAAATGTTCTTGGGGCCAGATCTTGATAGAGGTTCTCCATATGGGAGGAAATGTTTCTCAAATTTGAAAGAAATTTTTCCAGACTATTTTGGCTTGAAGGTAGAGGGAGAAAAAGACACATTTTTAACAATTGGTTGATTTTAATCTAAATTCACTAACAATTTCTGATGTTTTTTCTAATTTTTTTAAAATTTTCCTGTTCATATATTGCCAAATAAGTCTTTTCTGAAATGCATGACTACAGAGAGAATGAATTGTTTCCCAGCATCCCTTCAAACAGATTTGGCCCAATTGATCAGATGAATCCCAGCCCTTAGATCTGCCCAGAGCTGATGTGCCTAATCCCACAAGGAAAATTCCCACTGAATAAGAGCCAGATCCTGAAAGCATTTATGTGTATAAATGTACCAAAGCATTGCTCATATGGATAATCCTATCTTTTTTAAAAGTTACTTATAAGAGCTTAGTCCTGTAAAAGTCAAGGATGGAAATCTACTGTGCCTCCTTAATTTATTCCATTTCCACCTCCAAATTTCTCTCTGCAACAAGAATTACAGTGACAATTGCTACTGTATGGAATTTTCCAGCATAAGCCTTTTCATTCAGAATCATCCAAAACGCTCCACTAAATTCAGCTCTAAATTTGACAAAGAAAGAGTTAAGCTCTAAAGATTATTTTTTCTCTTGATATTAAAACAAACACTTTCCTCATTATAAAAAAAAAAGCCTTGGCCTCTTTTTAAACACATCTATGGTGGAAACAGCTGGAGGTAGGAAACTCAAGATCTGGCATGGATGTGGGAAGTGCCTTTCTTTGTTCCAGTGAATACTGGTGTGATTTGTGTGAGTGTTGATCCTTTGAAATGTCCCATTGTGTACGAGCCTGGAGCACGGCCGTGGATTTCTTCACCGAGCTCCAGCGGGCCGCGGCTCAAGGCAGCCACTGCACACACACAGATGATGATGGGATAATAAAACATGTTTTCCAGGCAAAACCAGAGCCACTCTCTCCTGCAGAATGCAGAGGGGTAGGGGAATGGGGTGGTGCAGGTTTGAGGTGGAAGCCCTGCTCTGATGCACAGCAGGAATGCTGACTCTGGGAAAGGCAGACTGTTCCACCTCAGAAGCAGGGCTGACCTGCAGGGAGGGGCTGCCAAGGGCTCTCAGTGCCCGGGATGCACAGACAGGTGTGTGCTATCCAGGACAGGCACCAGGGCAACGGGAGCAATGGGAAACCCCTGGGGATCCCTGTGGAAGCACAACCACCTGCTTCCTTTCCAGGCCCATTAATTCTCTAGCCTTGCCATTCCCCTGGACTTGCACAGAAAATCTGGACTGTTCCTAATGGAGCTGAAAAGATTTAGGACGTGCCAGGAGTGCTGCATGAGAGTTTTTGGGAAAATGAGCTCCAAGCCACATAGGCTGTGTTGGTCAGCACCTGAGGGAGATCCTGAGGGATCAGGGAAAGCTGAACAAAACACCGAGTTTTACCTGCACAAAATAAACCAGACCAAGCACTACCGCAGGACTGGGTCAATAAAATAAAGCTGGAACGCGCAGCGAAGACAGGGAGCGTAAAGTAGTTACAAACGGAGCATATTGTTCCAAACGCAGGAAAAGTTAAAGTGTATCTTGCAATACCCACAGCAGCATGCCCAGCTCACATAAGCTCTCCCTGTGCTTTTAATCAAGCGCGATGAGCAGTCCTGGGGCGGGAGGGAGCAGCAGGGAAGCGCTGCGCTGCCGTGTGAACTAACCGGTGTTTTCTGGCGCCGCAGACATCGACGAGTGCACCCTGCCCCCGTACTGCCACCACCGCTGCGTCAACACCCCCGGCTCCTACTACTGCCAGTGCAACGCGGGCTTCCAGCTGGCGGCCAACAACCACACCTGCGTGGGTAAGGAGCGCCCTGCACTCCCCGGGCACACAGACACCCCGCTGCCGTCAGCAAACTGAAACCAAAGCAGCAGCAACCACAACACGCTGCACTGAGAGGCTCCCCGGAATTACAGGAGGGCTGGAAAAAAATTTACAGCTTCCTTGAACACCTGTTATTTTATCCCAAGGAATATCTAAAGCCCTGTATTCACTATTTCATCCTACACTTAATTATTCTTGCAGTTCTGCTTTATTATTACTATGCTTTCCTATTCCCAGTTCACATGACGAAAACCAGAACTGGGAATCAAGGGAATCAATACCATACCTCTGCAGCTAAGGGTGATTAGCCTCAGCACATGGTAAACAGAGTCTTTAGGGCACATTTGAATATTTAGAAGAAGCTTAAAATTGAAACAAGGGTCACTATGAGTGACCTTTCAGCTGTGATGTTGCCCTCAGAAATAAAACACTAAGGGAAGGTGCACAGTGAAACATTGAGACTGATGTGAAGTTTGAAATCATAACATCTGTTCTAGAAGGATAAGAGTCATAAGCAATTAATAATTATTTATTAAAAAGAAATCAGAGTAATAATTACTCTATGAGAGTAATAATAAAATGTAACTGTCTGCAGAGGCACAGAGAGAATGGCTATAAAATCAGGGAGTGATGGGTATGGTCAATTCTTTATAGATGTAATTTGTGTATATAAAATCTATATTGTGTACATAGAAAAATGAGGCTGGGCTTTCCAGCTTCCACCATCCCTTCCAAGCACTGCCAAACCTCACCAGAGCACCCTGGCACACTGCACAGCTCTGAAGTTAGGCAGGAATTGCTTGGTTCTCATCAAATCATGGGATTTTTAAAATTGCCCGTGGACACATCAGAACCACGTGACAAAAGTCACTTTTTTGTCCCTTCCATGGCTCAGATGGAAGGTGGATTCTCTCAGCATTTCAAACACTCCTTTCCTGGCTTTCCAGCCCCATCATACACATTTCTACCAGGTGAAGGGGAGGAAAGCTTAAGGAGAAGATTTAGAAATGAATAGTTGCTGCATCAAGACAAACTCTCACATCTGCCACAGCAACACTTGACAGCTGTAGCCATTACATTTGTGTCACAACTTCTGCCTGGATTGAAAATGGGTCAATATTTCTTGGACAATGAACAGAACTGGGGCTTTGGCCACCTAATTTATTCCTCCTGGTAGTATTGGAGGAGCAATGATGTACATCCTTGGCACTGCTGCCAGAAATGAACTCAGACGAAGAAAAAGACTTTGTGAAGAGTTTTCCCCTATTATCATTCATTTTCAGGGTCAGGAGGTTCATTATGTAGAGAATTCACATCCTCCTCATTGGTTTCATTTTTCTGAGGGCCTCATCTGTGTCAGTTTTTAGGTATATCTGCAAATTTACAGTGTTGCTGACATTTATAAGCCATGAACTCAGTTTTTTTTCCCAAGCACAGCTTTCCACTCACAGAGATATCTGATAAACACAAACATGAATGGAAAACATGCAGGAGGGAAATACAAGGGAAAACACTAAAATCCACAGACTGACAGGAGCAGCAGTTAATCAACAATCTGTGCCAAACAAGGGCTATAGATTCCGGAGGTGATTAGACTTCTATAAACTTCCCATTAAAAGTTGCTTCTGCTCTCATACCAGCATCCTCAAAATGTTCTTGGGATGGGCAACAGCATGGAAAATGTAGCACAGAAAAATACCTTCCCCCAATATGGTCTAGGCCTTAGAGCTCTGCAGAACTCTACTGGCCTCAAAGGCTCATGTTATAACTCCAATGGAATTTAAAAGAACAAAATTTCGGAGTAATAAATAGCTCAAATAAATCTTAACCACTGCATGCTGAGAGGCCTTATCAGTATGTGTTCCTTATATCAATTATTTATAGAGACTTGGCATTTCATACCTGAAAAAAAGAGGCTGGAATGTGGAGTTTAATAGCCACATTAAACATTTTTGGGAGAATTCATCACACATTAGAATAACTCTCATTCCTGGAAAAATACTGGTTTTTACATGGAATGTAAAGCACAGATCTAACATTGCTCCAGTGACTGCAGCTCTACATTGATAGAGCCAACTGAGCTTCTGCTGAGCACCAGGCCCAGCCTAAGGACTAATCCACCAAGCCTAATTAGCACCTACACAAGATAAATATCTGATTTTTCCTTTCAGACATAAATGAATGTGATGCCAACAACCCATGTGCACAGCAGTGCTACAATATCCTGGGTTCTTTCATCTGCCAGTGTAATCCAGGCTTTGAGCTAAGCAGTGACAGAATCAACTGTGAAGGTGAGACCTTTTTTTTGTCTTGGAAAAACATTTTTTTGTTTGTTTGTTTTTGTGTCCCTGGAAGCCTTTCTGTGAACTAAGGGACAGAATTGAAGACAGTCTGAGGGTAGAGTTTGTAGCCAAAAGCCTTCAGATATTTATTTTTTATGGTACAAAGGGGGCTAATTCACACCTGAGTAGCTGCACTGCTTTCAGGTACAGGTAGGAATGGGTCTCTCTACAGCAAGTGCAAAAAGGACAGAGGTTGCTGCACTTCAGGTCCCAAGTGGGAAGCAAGAGCTCTCTGAACCCTGATTGCACAAACTCCCTGGAATTGTGGGTGGTCTAATGCTGATGACCATTGAATGAATTGGAAAGGAATGCACACCAAAAACAAGGGCAATTCTGTGTGCTATTAGGCTCCTCTGAAAACAAAACCTCCAATTCCTGATTTTAAGGGAGCAGACAAGTGTGCTTTTGGGGTGCTTTGCAGCCTGTGTACACAAACAGTATTTCTCCTGCTGATTGTACAGTCAACACTTCATTTCCTCTGCCAGGGGCTCCACAGGGGTGCCCTAATCTCCTTTTGGACACACGATGAGCTCACCCTTAGAGCCCACATCCTTTTACCAGCCTTGGAGCCAGAGAGGTCCCTGCTGCAGCACTGCCCTCCCCAAGGAGCTGGAAGAGCTGTTACAGATGCTCCCCCTGCTAAGCCAAGCTGCTTAAGCTAATCCTATTTGAACAGAACAGGGAACAGCAAGTATGCTGCCTCCAAGGACATCCCTGAGCCCAACCCAAGAGCTGGGCTCAGCTCAGAGCTCTGTGCTTTCCAAGCCAAGCCCTGCTCTTGATGGGTTTAAATCCACCTCCTGTTGGTGGCATTCACTGTTCAGTTCTGTCTCACACCAGGCTTCCCTCACAGGGACTGATGGATACACAAGGATAAAAAAGCAGGAGAATGGTATCCACTGATTATTATTAGAAGGCAAAAAAAGACCTTTCCCTCTTTCCCAGAGAGCTACTCCACAAGTGTAGGGCACAAGTACAAAGGCAACATTTTTGCCTTACTAACTAATCTCACAGCTGTGGGCTTTTTCCTCAAAGTCATCACATTTTGGAATACTACAAGTATACACAATTTCAAGAGTTATTTTCCCAAACCTGTCCTGAAGTCTAGTTTAGCTTCTGCTTCCTCAAATCCAAAATTCCTTTGGAGGATTACTAACAAAATTCCAGTAAAGCTCACCCTTCCATTCTCAAGGTGTTAAGCAGCACACTTCAGGATTTGGGTAATTTTTTTTTTTTCCCCTCAAGCATTTAGCTATTCTGTTTAGTTCTGCAGCAAGGTAAATTTCCAAGGCCAGTAACACAAAGCTCTTTTGCTCTCTGCAGACACTGACGAATGCAGAACCTCGAGTTACATATGTCAGTACCAGTGTGTCAACGAGCCAGGGAAGTTCTCCTGCGTGTGCCCCGAAGGATACCAGGTAGTGGGAGGCAGGACATGCCAAGGTAGGTGCCCTCCCCTTGGCAGGCTCAGCCCTGCATTATTTACACCACCTCAGGCAAGGCTCAGGGTGATCTAGCTAAATGGTTGTACTGCATGACAGGATTACTGTGCTGATAGCAGAAGATATGTTGATAAAGCACTTGATGATTCATTAAATATCCTCTAATCTCATTTGAATCCTTTAGCTCAAACTCCAAGTCCTTTGGATTCCTAGGACAAAATTTCAGTTTTTGCAACCCACAGGTAAAACTTGTCTTGGATGTCAAGGTAGTGGCTCTAAATTTGAGAGAAACATCCCTGAATAAATCCAGGTCATTTTTTACAGATATGAAACATGGCTTTGTATCATGTTTCTTTTCAGAGAGATTCCTAAATCCAGTCACAGTAGAAATTTAAGATATATTTTCTCTGATAACAAGAGGAAAAAAAAATGCAAGCCTTCAGCAGCTTAGATAATTCATGTGTAGAAAAATAAATGTTCTGGCCAAGTGCCATCAAATGCCAGGATTTTCAAGTTTGTGGTTTTTTCTCAGTAGTGTTAAGTCTCTGCATCTTATTAGAGAATATTACAGAACAATATATTAAGTGCAAGAACTGTTGCTTCTGTAATGCAGAACCTGATTTAACAGTGGCTATTTTTAGAAATAAAGAGGTGTGATGATTAGGGGCAGAAAAATGAGGAAATAACTCTTCTTTATCAGTATTTTGTCTAACAAAATCCTGATTAACTTCTTTCCCTTCTGAAGAACAACAGCTGACACTGAGCATTGCAGGATAGTTGATTTAAGCATCTCAAAACCTGTTTGTGCCTTCCAAGAGATGACATTTGGATAAAGTCTTTCTGTGCCTGTGTGAAAGTTAGGAGACCATGTGGGTAGATAGTGAGGCTCTGGCACTGACAGCAAATAGAGCATTAATACAGTGCAAGGCTCACAGTCCCCACCTCCCTGCAGGGTTCTTTTCCCAGGCAAAAGAAGCTCTACTTTGCACAATAAATGAGCCTTCACTATTCCTTCTCAAACTATTCTAGTGAAAATGTAGCCATTAATGAAGCACTTGAGACCATAAACCCAGGTTATAACAACTGAGAAGCTGCAAGAGGCAGGTAATCACAATTTTTCCTTGAGACCTTTTTCCTCTGTCTCCAGGACACCTTCTGCTGTAAAATCATTCTCAGCTAATTATAAACTTGACAGCATTTCCACAATTGCATTATATATGATTAATGTGCGTCTCCAATCAGCTGAAAACATTCAGTCTTGCTTAACACCTAACAGACAAGTTTATTCCCCTTCTGCAGAGAAAAACCCTTTATAGCTGGGTCCCAGAAAACAAGACAAGGACATGGAAAGATGTCCTTAACAACCAAGAAGCAAGTTTATTCCACTTCTGCAGAGAAAAACCTTTTATAGCTGGGTCCCAGACAACAAGACGGATGGATTTCAACAGACAAGCAGGTTTTTTTGTAATACCTTTGTAGCAAGCCCATTTCCATCTGCTTTGACACAGTCCCTCCTTTCTTCTCAGATATCAATGAGTGTGAGACCACCAACGAATGCAGAGAGGATGAAATCTGCTGGAACTACCACGGAGGGTTCCGTTGTTACCCCAGAAATCCTTGTCAAGAGCCCTACGTCCTTACCTCGGAGAAGTAAGGGAAAAATCAGCTCTTGTGTTTTCAGGCTCATCCTCAGGAGGAGCCAGGCTGGAGTGACCCAGAGAAGGGTGTTTTAATGCCTTTGCCTGTGCTCTCCCCCTGTGTGCGTGGCAGCCGCTGCGTGTGCCCCGTGTCCAACGCCATCTGCCGGGAGCTGCCCTACTCGGTGGTGTACAAGTACATGAGCATCCGCTCCGACAGGACCGTGCCCTCCGACATCTTCCAGATCCAGGCCACCACCATCTACCCCAATACCATCAACACCTTCAGGATCAAGTCTGGCAACGAGAACGGGGAGTTCTACCTGAGGGTGAGTACTGGGGGCACTCCCACGCTGCCTTGGAACAACCCCAAGTGTCCCCACGAGGCTTCCACAACAGCCCAAAGTTCAGCAGCTTTTTGGTGCTTCCTTACTAAGTGTGCTTGGTTTCCAGTGTTCAACAAGCTTTTTATTTCTACCTGAAAACCCTCAACTGTGACTCCAACTGTTTCTTTTGATTCAGGAATTTATAGCAATCCTGGGACACCCATGTCAGATTCACACAAAACTCCCTGCCCTCCCCTCTCTATACCGACACCTCAGATCAATCTATTTGAGACACAATTATGGAAAGATTCCTTGTACAATTGCCTTAATTACATTTCTCATTTTGCAAGAGAAGAAATCAATACCAGCTTTCTAGAAATCTGTGCCCCATCCCAAGCTAAGCCCAGGCCAACTTACAGTGGTTTTATGTTGGGACATAATTAAACTTTATTTCCCATGGTGAAACCCAAGGAAGTTCAAAATACTTGGGATAGCAGTATTTTCTGTTAGTGGGACACATGCAAGTAGATACACATGAATGGGAGTGTCTAGAACATGTGCTTTTTAAGTTTTTTTTTTTGGAGGGGGAAGAAATCTCATTTTCTTGAACCCCTATAATATTTACAAATTCCTGGGAAATACTTTTTCCTTCATATGTGGCTTTACACTCAAGTAAAACAGATTCAGCACAAAAATCTTCTATCAGAAATACAGTAATTGTGAGGTTTTAATGCTCATTTTCTTCAAATCAGGAGATGAAGGGCTTTTAATAGTACATCCAACAAGTGTACCAAGCTATGGTATTGCCATTTACACCATGGTTACCCAAGGTGGGAACAGGGAGCTACTCATCCATTTATCATTTGTTGTGACACAACAAATGCAGAGGAAAGCACTGGATTACAGGTTACACATCAAAACACCCTAACTAGCCCCAAAATACAAACAGCTATTTGCTTAAAATAAAAAACAAGATCACTGCAGGTCCCACTTGGGTTAGACCCCAGTGTGGCCCTTGGAGTAACAATCCCGGTCTCCTGTTGCCACCCAACAAGAAATCACAGGCATTAAATAAGGAAGCACGTGTTTATTCCTGCCAGTTAGTTGTGGTAAACAAAAGCTACTTGGAAGTTATTCCTACTGTTGTAGTTAAATGCTGAGCTGGCTCCTGGATGCAGCAGATGGATTGGATTCATCTGTGCACCCAACTCACACGACAGGGAGAAAATATTTGTAGTAAGTAAAGGGAGAGATGGAGTTGACTCTTATCATCATCTGGAAAAGACAAAGCTGACAAACCAGCAGCATCACCCCAGATTGGGAAAAGAGCTTTGAAGCAGAACAAGGTGGGGATAGCAATAGGCACACACCAGCAGCAAAAATTCCCAGCACTTAGGAGGATAGCACAACTTCTGGAGTATGAGCCACACAGTTTTGAGTTTCCTTCCACTGACCACACTGCTCCACTGTTAAAGACATGAGGGCTCTTGTTTTACTTATTCTCTCTCTATTTTAAAAGCTGGTAGATGGGCTTAACACAAAGACCATCCTGGGATAGATCACTTCCCACATGCTCTGGGGGAGTCAGCATAGCCAGGACCAGATTTCACAGCGGGTTGATGCCTCTGGGCGCAGCCAGGTGTGAGATTAGTCACGGCCTTTGCAAGTGCTACCAGCCCCTTGCCCGGGGCTGGGCGGTGACAGCAGCACGGAGCTCTGCTCTGGGGCTGCACTGACTGAGCCGGGCTTTGCTTTGCCGCTGTCTCTGCAGCAAACGAGCGCGGTGAGCGCCATGCTGGTGCTGGTGAAGTCGCTGTCGGGCCCCAGGGAGCACATCGTGGACCTGGAGATGCTGACGGTGAACAGCCTGAACTACCGCACGAGCTCGGTGCTGCGGCTAACCATCATCGTGGGGCCCTACGCCTTCTAGTGCCCGCGGGCACCGCAGCGGCCAAAGATCATCCAAAGAAAGCACTTACTATTGTTATTTATAGATTTTGCTCTCTTGTTTAAAAGATTTTGTTTAGTAAGTTGATATCTTATTCACACGTTACACCTGTAATTCCAAATTAGTAGATGTGTTCCATAGTATAACATGGGCATTGTCACTTTGTGTATAAAGATTTAAATCTTTTTTTATTACCTTCCTTGGACTAGATGCATACTATGCTTTTATATGAGAACTGTATGTTCATACTATCCTGTAAAACCTCACACACCCTTCCTAGCCAAATAGGTCATGCAATTTAAAAGTGATCTTCTGTTTTGTTTCTGTTTTTAATTCTAATGCAGCTACACTGAATCTCAAAAAAGAAAAAAATTATGTAGTACAAATGATACACAAAGTAATGGTTATCTGATAAGCTAAAATATATTTCTTATTTTTAACTACTTTATAACAAAAGGTAACAGTAAATAAAAATTTATTTCTGTTGACATTTATGTGCTATCACAGTTGGTTTTTCTAGTCTGGGTTGGAGGTAAAGTGGCATTGTGAGAAATGCTTTGCATCAGGTTTTTGTATGCAGATTGTGTTAACCATACCGTGGAATAACATTATGAATAACATTATGCTCTCTCCAAGAAAAATAGACCATAGGAAGAAAATGTCTCCAACGAAGAAAGAAACTCCAAATAGGAAATCACCATGCAGGGCACAAATGTCCATGAGAACACTGTTGGTAGTTACTGCTCAGAGGGATGCAGCATTTTCAGACTGAAGTTACCATACTATTTTTCCAGAAATACTATGTTGTACACAAAGAATGAGTGCATTTTCTTATTAAGTTATATCATTTTCAGGCACTCAGTCCTGTTCTTGCTCTTACAACTCAGATGTATCATGTACAGTGTTCATAAAATTTATTTCTAATTCAAAAACTAATAACATCTTTTGTAATATGTAAAATCTTATTTCATGTTTAAAACATAGTAGTTAATCATTTGATGTACAAAATTTTTAATAAAGATCTCTTCCCATATTGTATTTGGTCTCTTTTGAGGTCATTTGTTACTGCTGCTGTTATTGTCATGTACTGTGGGAGCTGGCAAAGTCTGAACAATCACAGGGATCCAGATCCCAGCCCATACAGGATGAGTTCTTAGACTGAAAATACAATTCCTTTGTAGAAGGACAAGCCTGCTGCCTACTGAGATTTAGTTTTACTGACAGCAAAAGCTCACTGCAGAACAAAACTTCGAACAGGCCACAAGCACTGCGGCTGAGGGTGACACATCCCCCTGCTTGGGCAGACTGCAGAGCAGGACCCCATTATCCCATGATCATTGCTTCAGGAAGTCATTTGTGGCTTTAAACAAACACTGCAGCTGCCAAAAGGCTGGGAGCACGTGGCTGCAGCACAGGCCAGGAAACCGTGCTGGTGCTGGGTCACGTTCTCTTTGCCTGGGGCCCACAGCAGCAGGGTGAGACCCCCGGCACCCCCGGGCTGATCCAGCTGCTCCACAGTGGGATTTAACTGGGGTTTGCCATGGGGAAAGGTCTCTGCTACAGAGCTCTGGCTTGTAGGGAGCCCCTTCCTCCCCCCAGAGAGATTGCTTCCCATTCATCTGCTCAGTCTGAAAGGCAACTCCTCATTCCACACCAGCACTGAGCAAGATGCCCCCACCTCCTGCTCCTCCATGCAATTCCCGTGGCAAACAGCACATGCTCACTTCTACACATCCTTTAATTAACTTTTCCTCTCAGTGTAGGCTGTGCTGCTGCTCAGGCACCCCCCTCCACCCCCAACATCAGCACTGCTCTTTTACACCAACTTTTAACTTTCAAATTGTGCAATTCTGCATTGCTCACTCCAAGAAAATCAGTTTTGGTGCTTTTAAGTCTAAAATGAGCAGCTCTCTCTTGAGAGGCACCCAGAGGAGGCTCAAGTGGCTTTGCCTCCTTAAGACCCCAGGCTTGAAGGGCACCAGGCTGATCCCTGGAGCAAATTAAGGAACCACAAACCATCCCTGAAGTCCTCAACCTGCCAGGCTCTGCCCCAAGGATTTATTCTACCAGTTTTTATATTAGTTTCACCAACAGCCCTTTTAAGCCTTCCTTTTAAATCTCTGCCTATCT
Organism: Cichladusa arquata; assembly: GCA_026413545.1. Lineage (NCBI taxonomy): Eukaryota > Metazoa > Chordata > Aves > Passeriformes > Muscicapidae > Cichladusa > Cichladusa arquata. Next base: position 973,757 of record JAOTQP010001546.1, on the reverse strand, counting down.
GACATTGATCATTACATATAAAAATATTAATGCACCTCTCAAATGGCAGGAGCAGCAGTTGTACCTCACACACGTGCCCAAGCCATCCTCAGCCTGCACAGACACTTGGCTCAATCCATTTTATTTACACACAGCTGTCCTGCTACCCTGCTCCCTGTTTGCAATATCCAGGCGTCCAGCAGAGCACTGGGAGCCCGAAGTGGCTGAGTCAGAGGTTGTCACACAGCTCAGGAGCGCAGATCCAGCCGTTTGTCACTGTTCTGCAGGCTGGTTGAGCCCGGGGGCAGTCACTGGGTGTGGGCAGCGCTCCCAGGAGAGCCGGGAGCTGGAATAACAGCAGCCCCTCCAAACCAAAACAGGAGCAGAGCTGAGCAGAAACTGGCAGGGGGTGGCTGGTTTTGTTTTGGGTAGGGGTGGGGTACATGACTGAGCCTGAAAGGAGCCCACAGTCAGAATGAGAAGATGGTTCAGAGCCTGAACAAGGAGAGCTTTTGTACACCAAAAAACCTGCAGAGCTTCACCTGCTCCCTGCAAATTGTATGGAAGTGCAGCAAATATGCAACAAGAGTTTGAAGAGCTACTTGGGTTATAAGAGACACTGAAATCCCAAGAAATTACATGAGAGCAGGGTGTTTGCTCTGCCTTGTCTAACCCACTGCCATGACCATTACCAAGAGCACACTCCAGGAAGGATCCTCATATAAATCTGTCAATGTTGGAGAAGAACCTTAATCAGCATCACATGCAAAGTTTACTATCTTCTCAGAAACAGAAAACAAGGAGAAAAGGGAGGGAAAAAATGGGACTGAGTAAACAGAACTTAAGGAAATCAAAAATGCAAGTTCATTCACTTCCCCAGGACCACCTGAACACAGTGCAGTGGGATTATTTTCCTTGGAAGGCTCACAAATGCAAGTTTGTTGTTGAATCCCGTTTCCATGGCTGCAAAGAGTTGCTTGTGTTTTGAATGATCATCCGTGTTTCTAACTTTATAAGTCTCCTAATAAAATATAGAACAGCTGCTGCCCCAGTCAGCTGTTGAGCATATGGAGCCCACCAGGGACAAAGCCCACTGTTAACACAGAGAATTATTTTTAACGCCCTCACATATCTAAACCTCCCCATCATCTCAGCAAAATGGCACAATTCCACACTTCCCAGCTGGGGGAACACCTGCGTCATGCAAAACTGAGCTGGGCTGCATCTGCTGCAAAACCCCATTTTATTTCATCTGGCCAGCAGAAAAAAGTGATCAGCCTCAGTGAATAGGGCAAAAAGTTAACTGTGTTTTATATCTGGGGAAAAGCAGATGTCTAGTTAAGATGTTTATACAGCAAACATTTCTGTATATATTAGGAGGAAAGAGAGCTGTTTAATAAAACAGGGTTGGGTTAGAGTTGCCAAAGCAAATTTGAAGGGCAGTACAACAGCTTTTGTAATTTTTGCATGGGAAAAGACATAAAATCGTGTTTTATATTGATTATGTGCATCAAACAAGTAATTTTTTTTGAGTGATCTCAAAGTTAACTCTTTAAAGGCTCACATTTACTCAGTGTATTTGCTCAGCAGAAAAAACTGCAAACATCATGTCACAGAAATCTGACAAGGTAGCAGGGAAGGCATACCCTGATCTATTCTCTGCTATCACCTTGATACTGGATGAGGGACCAAGACACCCAGCAATGCTTCCTGCAGTCCAAAATACTGGAGTCAGGTGAGCTCCAGGTTTTCTTTGCCAACACATTCAGTCAGTCACATGTTTTCTCATGAGATAAATTATTCTGCTTTTTGATCCAGAATTCCAGAAGCAACATCATCACTCTGCATCCCTGCTTCCTCACAGAAATGCATCTGGATAATTAATACTTTTAAATGTTAATAATATTTTTGTAATTTCTACATAACCACACAGTACATATATATTCAAACAGGATAAACATTCAAAAGGTGCAGCTCTCAGCTAAGCACTCCAGCAGCTCCTGCCCTGCAAACACACTTTGCTGTACTTCATTGCATTGCTGTAATAAAATATTTTTTTTCTCTCCCCCCAACCTGTAAGACACCCCCTAAAGTTTCTGCAGGTCCACAAAAACTCCCAAAACAAAGCCATGGCCCATCCCCATCCATACACCTGATCAAGCACAAAGAAAGGCTTTCAAATGGAGCAGCCTGCCAGCTGGGTTGACAAAAGCAACATATTTACGCTGTTAAACTATGAAACCACAGCCATGGAAGTTACACAGGCACCTCAAGGTTTAAATCCAGCCAGTGCCACTCCAGAAACATCTGAACCTGTGAGCACCTCCTCTGGAGGGTCACATTTTCTTCTTGCACTGGAGTATCTCTGTGCAACATACAGGAATGTTTCCTATACAGAATATATACAACAAACACCCAAGTGGGAAGTCTAAAGAGCAAAATTCTTGCAGGCGGCATGGAAACTAGGAAAACAAACAAATTTTGGAAGCTGGGAGCAAGGGCTGCAGAGGGGAAGCCAACATACCAAAACAGCAGGGTAAAAGGCATTATTAAAATCAGTAAGTCATTCTCTGAGAAGCTGAGGCTGTACATGAACAAGGCAAATGGAAATGTTCCTGAGCTCTGGAAGGTCAGGGGTGAAAATAAACACGGCAGGCCAAAGGAGCAGCTTGCAAATGCCTGCACTGGCAAATCAAAACTCTCCCAATCACAGCAAAAGCAACATCCCAGGAGGTGATGGGGCCACACGTTAGGGAGACAAGCAAGTAACAGTGATGCCATGGCAAAGAAAATGAAGTGACACTTTCTATTGCATGCCTGGAGGAGGGATTTGGCACAGCAGCACTGTGCCAGAGCTGCTCTTACAGGCAATGTATCAAAGGACCTGCCCTGGAGCAAGAAGTGGATAAAAGAAGGAACAGAACATTTTGCTAATGATATCCAGTTGTTCAGGTAAAGATGAGCATCCTCTGGAAAATAGAGCCCTTACAGCACTCTGAATATCGAGCAGGAAATGCCAAATAAAACCAAAGGGGATAAATGCAAAGTGATGCACATGCAGGAAGTGATCCCAGCTTTATTTGAAGAGCAAAGGCCTCTGGACTGACCACCACTCCCAGGAGAGCATCAGGGTTATGGCAGACCATGCAAAGAGGAAACCACAACTCCACAGAGCTAATCCAGCACCAGGAATAACTGGGGATCAGAGCAGGGAAGGAAGCTGAACCTTTGCACACTTGTGCAAATGTACTACAGCATAAACACAGCTTGGAGCTGAAGCCCTGTCCCCCTCCTACAGCAGGATGCTGGGAATGCTAAAGGCCAGAGCAGGCTGAGATTTAAAGCTGGTTTTTGCATAGTTGCTGCCAGCACCAGGTTTGGTGCCCAAATATCACACCCAGCTCAGCAATGGCCACAACTGCAAAGGCAGCTCAGCTAGCAGCAGATGTTTGCTAAAAAAGTCACCTTCAAGGCAGAAAAAAATTCACTTTGCCCAGTTTAAAGGCACTGCCTGGGGGAAGGTAGCAGGAACCAGAGCACTGCACAAAGTTTCCAGGAAAGCTGTTTCTGCACACACTGATCAGGCATGAATTGGATCCTTGCAGTGATTAAAACAGGTTTACATTTGCTGCTTTCTCTCCCCAAATAAACGTGGTTTCAGGTAATTTTGCAACCCAGGGTCAGTCCACAGACTGCCCCCCAATATTTAGTAGGGCTGTTTTGTTTGAGGAGTGCTCTACATGCTGGCAGAGATAGGTAGGCTGAGGAACATGAACCAACACAAGATCTCCCTGCAAGGTCTGAGATTTTCTACTAAAAACCAGATCACGAGGATCAAAATAGTAACATGAAACTTTAATGGGATCAGGAGATTTCTGCCTCTGCTCTGGTATGCTGAGGAGGAAAGATCTGAGTTGTACAGTGAATATCTCCAATAGAACACTGAAATTTCATGGGCAATCAAGCACACCAGGCTGAAAGCTACCCAGTTCTAACACAAGTAAACATTTTGCAGGAATATGTTTCCTTGTTTTAAAAATTTGTTAGCCACATTCTCTGGGGTGACAGAACTTAACAGGCCACAGAGACACTCCTGTGAAGCTTCACTTTGTGCTTTGCACAAAGGCTGTTTGCATAGTGTAAAGAAAAGCTGGAGAGCACCACACTCACATCACAGCAACCAAAGATGCAGATAAAGCTCTCCTGAAGGATTACTCACACTTACCTGCTACAGGTGTATGATACACAAAGAAATGAGGATCCAGTCAGTCCCAAATCCACCTGCCTGCAGGTTCCCAGGTAATGGAAACACTTCTCTAAGCTGGCAGCTTGCTGGCACAAAAGAAAGCACTTAAAACACTATTTATCTTGTCAGAATTTGATGCTTGTACCTAGGCCAAAATCCCTAAACCAAGCTATTTGCAAACGTGAAGTTTGGTAGCTTGGTATGTTTCTCTTCCCCAGACTGGGATAAACATTAACCAGCTCAAGAAAAAAAATAAAACACATGCAGAAAATTTCCAGATTCTGGTTTTAAGCCTCTGTTACTGAATTTACAAGATTATTTTGAATTTGAGCACTGAGTTTTCAAGCACATTTTGGAGAAGGATGGAACACCTCTAGCCCTTCTTTACTCTGCCTCTTCAATGGGCTTTGGGCAGCATCACCACACATCCTCCACCACAGCATATTCTTATTTGAATTTAACACTTCCACTGCTGCAGGGATATCTTTTAGTTATGCACAGCACAATATTTTTTCACCTTAGAGATCGCCTGAATTTGCACACACTCAGACACTTGGGATTAAAGCTTTTGGTCTGATTGCTACTGACCACCATCACCCAAAATTAAATTACTGTGCTTTGGTGGGGGGAATACTTTCTAGAAATTTAGAATAATCAGCCTGGCCTTGAAAATTAGGCAGTGCTTTCAAGCAGTGGAAGGTATTTGGTGATGGGGGGGTGCTGCCTCACACAACAGACCCAGACCCTCTCTGATCAGCTATTTAACCTGGGGTATTTCAACAGCTGTCCCCAGCAGAAGCTTCCTGAGGTTGCCTGTAGTCTCCAAAAGGATGTAAAATATTTGTAGCAATTCCCTGAACAAACCCAAGAGGCTTCCTCGAAGCAGAGCCCTCAGCTCTGTTGACTTGCTTTTTTAAAAGGTAATATAAATTCCACTTACTCTGGTTTGTTTTGATGTTGAAAATTGGTCTCCATAGACATGGTTGAAATCATGCCCTGCAGCACTGAGGCTGAAGCCAACAACCACACAGCCCTTCGCCAGTGCAGAGCTCAGGAGGCTTCAGAGGTGGAAATGCCATCCCACCCAGCACAGCAGCACCAGGAGAGGGACAGGGTGCCCCATCCCACAGGGAAAACACACAGCTCTGCCCACCCAGCCACTGGGAGAAGTCTGGAGGATGCTCCCCACATCACCCTCAACCCATTACTCACACATTTCCTTCACCAGGTACTGACAAGCCTTAAAGAGCACATGGGAAGCCTAAAATATTCAATTTTTTGTTAATTTTTAAAGCCTTATTGCCCTGCAGGAGCTCCCTCATGCAGCTAGGACCATAGCAGCGTTTGCCAAGCAGAAACTGCAATAAAAAGAAATCAGGGTGAGACAAACAGGGGGAATATATGGAGGAATGACAAGTTGAGGTTTTTATATGGAAATTTATATCGAGGGTAACATTCCTGTCTAACACAAGCATTTTAATACTTCCGGATGCAAGCCTCAAGCCAAAATCCAGTGAGGTCTGATGCTATGATAGTGTTTAAGCTCAGGGATGCTGAACATTTTGCAAGAGCTACAGGTTTGCCCAGTGCCAAAAAACCATGCAGAAGATGAACAGAAAAGCTTTTAATTCTGCCCCAATAACCGCTCCACACTGCCCCAGCACGGTGCAATTGCAGAGCAGAGTCCTGAGGCACCAAACTGACCAAGTGGATTTAAACACAGAGGTGCTGCCCACCCCATCCCAAAAAACACAGGGAATGGCCTAGATTTGGGAAAGCATTATTCCCATGACACTTTTCTTTCCTTCTGCAGCTCTAAGACTGTTTCAGTCACCTCCTGCACCACCCCGAGGTGGTTTTGCAGAGCTCCCCAGCACTGCAAATCCCAGGCAGCAGGGAGGAATTCCCTGGAAAGCTGGCTCAGGCTGGGATGAAGCACAGGATGGCCTGGCTGAGGGGGATATCAGGCCAAGATCAAACCAGGAGACGTTGCCCAGGTCAGCAGTGCAGCGAGCGTGAGCCCCACGAGCGATAAAGTGTTCAGAACAGCTTGTGCTCCACAGCTGCCAAGGCCCATTTCTGCTTGGTTTATGCTCCATGCCAATTCCTCCCCTATAAGATTAAGCTGCCTGCAGGCAATTTCAACTTACACATCTGATATTTGGAGCATTTGCTATGCTCTGCAGCTCAGGAGCAGGCACAGCCCCTGAGCTGCCACTTCCCCTTTTCACCTCACGTCACCCTTGCAAAGGCACTTGTTCCCATTTAAGGGCTCACACACCTTTTCTGGGATTTTGAGTCAGCAAGGGAATGATGTTTTGCTGAAGAGCAGGACAGAGCCATCAGTGCCATAGAGATCAACATTTCAGGTGCACCAACCTGACAGAAAATGTACAGGATATGTTTGCTTGGATATATCCATCATGCTGGGGAAGAGTTCCCCCTCTTAAAACTATTCTGAGCTCGTGAAATCCATTAATTAATCACAAATACCAGCCCTAGAAACAAATAAATGCTGTTTGAAGCCTAAAAGCTTGGTTTCAAGACCATTCTGAGTGGTTCCAAGCTAAAAAAGGCAGATACCAAATTACAAATATTCGATAATCTTGAAAGTCTCCAAATTCCTTATTTGTTTACTTATCCAACTACACATGAATAATTTTAGTCTAGCACAGGCCTGTTTGGGTGCCAGATCATGTTTGCAAGTCTGCCCTGTGAAAGGCAAATGTACAGTTGAACTTGGATGCTCTGCAAGTATCAGTCAGCTATTAGCAGTGATTGCTAAACAATTTCTCCAAAAATTAGATCAAACAAAGCTCAATGCCTGTGGTTGTTGCTGTGAGGAAAACACTTACTAATACACAACTAGTTGGGCTCAAATTATAAATGCAATTAAAACATTGCATTTATCTTGCAAGAACAGTACCTCTACTTTATGGAGATTATTTTTTTCCAGCATTAAATCAAATTTCTGGATGGACAGACCTAAAGGGACACTTGTGTGCACAAGAACCACCTGATTCAGCTCACAAAGCACCAGAAAATTTTGCAGCTGCACTTCCAAAACCATTGGTTCAATCATTCAGATGAAACAGTTGTGTAACACTTACAAAGAAGACCATGGAAAAGCAGGAGAGGAAAGAAACTTCCTGAGGGTTTGGCATTGTTACTATTAGTGATGGCTGAATTCATTTTGCCTCATTTCCAATGCAGTCAGATATTCAAATAAAACTTGAACACCATCTGTTTGCCATGATCCAGAGACAACAAGGGTTGGAGACCAGGAATCATGATGAATCAAGATTTTGCCTACCAGATCCAGCCTGGGACCTGTGAGAAAGGCTCTACCTGGAACAAGGGAAAAAGTTTCCTCTAAATGCAAACCCATTTCTAACTGAATCAGCATTGGATGTGTGGAAAGAATATATTTACAAGGGAAAAGATTTTACAAGAAAATTTTGCAAATGTAATCAATTCCTGCATGGAAAGAGTCTCTGGAACAGCAGGGCAGAAAGCACTGGCTTTACAGCAACTGGGGAAGAATGGTTTGCAAAACCCCTGCACCTCAATCTGTGCTATAATTACACAGCTCGTTAGTTTAATCACTAACAACTTCAGACTCTTCATGATGAAATCAAGAGTGCTATTTCTCTGATTTGGGAAGCTCTCAGAAATCAATTCTTTTTTAAGCTGATTTTTTTAGGAGGTTGACAAAACCAGGAACACTAAAACTCTATATGTTCAGGAACAGAAGTAAATCAACTAAATAAAACATCCAACAAAAGCACCAAGAAAAAACCCTAGAGCAAACTTAATTGTGATAACTGAGTTTAATGATGTTAAATGGCAAAGCTCATCATAAAAAAAATTACAACTGAAACTTCCCCCCAGTATTACTCAGGGCAGGTTTCACTCCACTTAACTCGGACAACAGGAACAGGATTCACAATTCATTTAGTCAAGGGAAACCTGTGGGGAGCAGGAGGGCTGAGGAAGCATATCCATAATTAACTCCATTTGGAGGCACAGTTATGATATGAGTGTGCACTAATCCTTCATTTTCCTTCCCTGAGACATTTGTGCTCAAGATTTGTAGCCAAGAGTCGAATGAGAATAAATCTGTGCAAGGCTTTGCTCTGTGTTAAGGCCACTCTGTCCCAGGCTGGCACACTCAGGGTGTCCCACCCCTCCTTCTGCCAGGGGACACAGGCAGGCTCCCCCCAGGAATTCAGGGATTGTAGCATGGCCATGCCAAGCTCCAAGGGTCAGCCTAGGAGGTGCCATGGGCAGCTTACAGGAGGAAAAGCCCCTTCAGGAAGCTTTCATTAATTAACTCCCACCCAGTTACAGGCAGGTGCTGAACAGACCCCAGATTCCCACAAAGGCACCCTCAGCAGTATTTTACTGCAATCCTCAAAAGCATATTCCCTCCTTCATGTAACCAGGGCCACTGGTGCTCAGGGCCAGCCCTGGCCAGGCATCCCAATGCAGAAGCCAACAAACCCCAAACCTTGCAGAGTCAGCCAAGAAATTGGGTTTGATTCCAGCTCAGCCACTCAGGGCCAGAGGCTCACAAACCTCAGAGGCTTCAAATTCTTCCTGGGGTTAAAAAACCAGCCCTGGCCTCAAAATTTTGTGGCATGGCAAGTGAAGAGAGGATTTTCTTGGCATTGCCTTTTTTTTTTTTTTTTTTTTTTGCACAGCCTCCTTAGAGGTTGTGAATTTGCTGGTGCCCATGAGCATCTTGCACTGTACCCCTGTTTTAGTAGAAATTGCTGTGCAAGTCCAGCCATGTGCCATTGCTCAAAAGTATGAGGGTCAGGAAAAAAATGTAAGATGTACAGATGAGAGATTTTTGCTGTTCATGGCAGGGGTAGAATTGCATCTGCTTGAGGATTTCACAAGTAGGAACTACTCAACATTTGCTTAAAATTGGAAAATAGGTACAATCCTAAAGCAAGAAAGTCACTGAGAGAAGATTCAGCAAAGAGCCCACAGTTAATGATACCCTGGATATTTCTGCCTTGGCTTTGTGTTTCTATTTGCCTGTTCACGCAATCAGATTTAATATCCTGAAAACACCAGTAACAATTTTAAAAAATCATTTATTCAAAAGTTTTTTTTTCAGAACTATGTTGGAACCTCTGAAGCCAGAAAGATAGAGTTCCACCTGTACTGGGAATAATATACTGGGAATTGTTGATAAAGATCATTCCAGGGACACAGCTAAAAGTCAGGGTGTACCACTGAGAAACTCCCGATTTCCTTCAGATGCTCTTTGCACCTGAAAAATGTACAAAAATCAGGTTTGGCATGCTCTGAAGAGAACACCTGAAATAAGATCAAGGCCAAGCACACAGTATGAAGTTATGACACAAAGTAAATCAAAGGTTGCAGCTGAATCACTGAACTGTTACCAGCTGTGGAGCAAATACCTTTGACTGGGAGCAGCTGCTACTACCCTATAAAAATTTTACATGTTCTACAAATTTCAGACCCCAAAACAGGGTTGACTTTAGTTTTAAAAGGCAGATACCCCTATTAATATAAACAATTACCACTCTTCTCCTAGTTTTACTACCACTGGCATTTTTCAAGCCAGTTGCAACTTGTGCAGGTAACTATATGAATTAAACACCACACTCTGAATTCTTTACTAACTTTTCTTTCAACAAGGTAGCAATGTCTAAACATAGCTATAGTAAGTGCTGATGGGATTTATAACTGGGCCCTGACTATAAATCATATTTTTATCAGCCTCAAACTTTTTATTGCTGTTTTCTTCCTTCATTTTATGTCATATCACCTCTCATCAAGAGGACCTATATCAAGGCATAGTTCTTACCACATACCTCAAATAATACAACTATTTTCCCAAGGAAAAAAAATTAATGCAAGCATTTAGGGATTCCAAGGAGTCTTTTTGAGGAAATAAGTACTTGCATTCATGGTAAAATTTGAAGTCTCCATACAAAGGGCTTGACCCAGCCCTGGTGAAACCACTGGCATTTGTCACAGCAAGAGGATGGAGCCAAACACACTGGAAATGGGTCAAGAACATGGCATGGGGTGACAAGCTGCTCCATCATTGGCTCTTAATTTAAGCTTAGACCTCCTTTACAAGGCAAGAGGGTGAGAACAGCAAAAAAAAACCCATATCAATCACCACATCCACACAGTTCCCAACTCCTATTTATAGTTTTGCTTGGAAATTGAGGAGAAAAATGCAAAGCACCATGCCAAAGGGGAACAGCCATGATCCACAGGACTCTGAGCTGCAAGGCTGCTGCTTTATTTCAAGTGTTCTGTCCACCACATTCAGCACTGCTGCAAGTCCAGGCTTCATCAACATCCAACTTTGAACAAGATTTCAAAGGCTTTTTCCTGGAGTTTCTCAGAGAGCAAAGATAAAAAGGATTCAGTGGCCCAGATGCTTTAATGATGGACAAGTTGTGGTCAAGCAAACCTGTCCTGTCTTTCTCCACTATCTGGACCTCTCTGCTTGGCACCTGCAGCAGCTTGGAGCTCCCAGAGCTTTGATCTTTCTAAGAGAGGCTCTATGAATCACTGTCTTGCTCCTGCTTCTCTTACTTGGAAATGCCTCTTAAAATTAACACACTAAGTTTTAAACAGCCCAAGTAATCACTAAATAGCTATTTTAAAATGTCACATCCAGAGGTAAGCAATTACAAGCAGCATTTCAACTTTGGATTTAAAGAGCTCCAAATTCACCTTTTTGGACTGATTTTGTGCTATCACCCACCACACCACAGATCAATCATGCTTTGCCCTTCAATCACTCAAGGAATTCAGGGCCTTGAGTAATTTCAGGCCTTCTTGTATTCTTTGGTATGTACCATAGTTCCCATCATAAGCATTTAAAATTAGAGCTTTGGCCCTTCACAGCCTCTCAGAGTGACACAGAGGAACTGTGAGCAGTGCTCAGCCCTCAAATGGGATTTTTGGAGTGTCTTCTAGACTAAAAATCATTTTAGCTTGGGCACCCAAAGCCTGACTTGACAGAGAGCAAGCACACAGATCAGGAAGCTTTGTGCATCACACATGATGTTCACTTACATTTTTTACACTATAGGTCAAAGTCATTTGTAGTGTTAGGAGTGGTGCTAATTCAGTTCAGAAAACAAATTTAAACACCAGCCCACACATGCAGAGTGCTCTTGCATTTAGCTTTGCTCACCTCCTTTGTTAAAGGCACAGCATTGAGTGATCAGAGTTCACAGAAATGCCTGGAAAAGCTTAAGAGTTGCACATCTAGGTTCTCCTCTGTAACCCATGATTTTAGGGTCCCTTCTGCCTCCTCCACTCCCACTGCACACAAAAAAGGGAAGAGCACTGTCCATAGTAAATTCTGTAAAATTTACTGTCTCTGTAGATTATCTCTTCACCTCAAATAAAAAACACCTTCTGTGCCAATCACTCATCCATGCAAATTAAAGCCTGAAATGAAAACCAAGCTGCTGTTTTCTATTATTCCACAAATATTCAGGCTATCCTTGGAAGTTTCCGAGCAAGCCACGGAGGAGTTGCGTGGGCAGAAGCTGCACCCTGCAGGCACCGGCAGGAAGCAGCGGGGACAGAGCCTGGACCAGCACAGCCCGTGCTCAGCTCACCAGTGCCACCGCACGGCAGAGATTCTTTTCAATAAAGACACACCAAACCGCGAGGTTTAGGGTTTTACTCTGCCCAGAGACTTTCCTGCCAACACGGGCACAGTATTCTCGATTTCTGTACTACAGAAAAGCCAGGGTATGGTGAAGACCCCCGAGAAAAGGGCTAGACTCGGGAACTAAAATGTGATATTTCACACTGCCTTGGAGCAATTGTTAATCTGTGAACCAGCTGGAAAAAAAAATTAAGTCTCGCTGTGGTTGCTCATCCCTCTGATTCTCTGGTGAAGCCAGTGTTCCAAGCCCAGCTACTAATTTCTTCCCTGTGTTCAGTGCCAGGAGCAGCCCCCAGCACATCCCTGACCCCCAGCTCAACTCCCACTGCCAAAGCACATGAACCACTTCAAATAAAGCATTTTCACTTCAAAGACATGCTGCAAATACAAGAAACATTTACAGAATCTCACCTGCTACAACAAACAGGTCTATGTATTTAGTAAGTAAATATACACAAGCAGAGCCTCCACATGGTACCTGTCTCACTGACCTGGAATGTTCCTGGGGAGCTGGTGAAAGAGAAAGCAACTCAGTAAAGAGGTATAAAACACAAAGGCACCACCTTTAAAAGGACAGTTTGTTAGAGGGAAGAGTTTCCTTTTCATTAGGTGGAAATACACATTAATACCATTTTGCAGCACAGATATATAATTATTTCAGCACAATTCAGACTGAGTGAGTGAGTTCAAGTGGCTTTAAGTGCCAAAGAACCCAAATCCACAGCTCCCAGAAACCAGTGCAGCTCTAACTCAGTACCTGGCCAAGGACATTGAAAACTCCTGGACAGAAGAATGACAGTCTCTGTTTCCAAGTAACACAGTTGGGTTTCTCTCACAATATAGAACCACTGCCCACTACCCTGCAGAACTGCCTTTGCCAGCTCAACAACAGGTTTGAGTCCAGTCCCCTGCCCCTGAATACAGAATTTCCCACTACAGCCCCTCAGCTTTAGAGGCTGCTCCCACCCTTTGCTGAGCCTGTTTTTAACCTGCCACAAATTTCAGCTGCCCAGGTCTGGGTTTTTCCATCATGTGGAACACCTAAAAGCTGGCCTGTGGAGACACATTACATCCCATACACCAGCAGGAAGGCTTGGTTGAACACGGTTTGCTGACTGTAAGGTGCTTGAACTCTCAACTGAAGATAATAAATAGGACAAAAGAGAGCTCAAGAAAACATGAAGGCTCCCCTAGTTCAAGTAAGGAGCTTATCTTTTCTTTAGCATTATGCTTGTATTGTCTTCTACCACATAGGAGAGAAAAAAAAAAAAAAAAAAAAAAAAAAAAAAAAAAAAAAAAAGCAAATTTTCCTGAAGTCCTTTACTAAGTTTCAACTTCACAGCAATAAAAACTAGGACTCAAATTGTTTTAAAGCTTGCCCCTCAAAAGAAAAAAAAATAACACGTCATGTGTCTATTACACTGCAGGCATGACACACAGGTTTCTTATACACATGTACTTTGACTACTGACATATCCAAATAAAATCTTCTAGAAAATAAAAGTTTGCTCTGACAATTACTCAACCCTCTGCCTTACTTACTCCTTACAGAGTGCAAAAATAAAATTTAAAAAAACCCAACACAGCCAGCTCACTTTAGAAACCACAACGCTGGTTTGGGAAAGGGGATTTGCATCTCCAACTCTTTCTCATTTGTTCAAGCAGTCCTGTAAGAAAAATGGTTGTAGAAAACTGACTTACTTGGCAGGACAGGATGGCTTGGGATGAGCACAGGCTGCAGTTCACTCTCATACATCTTCTGCTTGAATCCACCTTCCATTCCAGGGCACATGGAATGCTGCATTTCACACCTCTTGTCCAGGGAGCAGAGCAGCACAGAGCCCTGAAAAACCTGGGAGAGGAAGGGTGGTGCTGCCCTAAAATAGGATGAGATACAGGTGCCCCAACAAGGTCCAGGAGGTAGATGGGCAATTTATTTAATGCAATCAGCCCCCCTTTTTATTTCACTCAAATCAAAGATTACACCCAGCTGCCACAGACATTTTGATTGCAAAGTTCACCCAAGTGAGTTTTCTGAAGAACACACTCCAGTTATACCAGCTAAGGAAATGCAGAAGCACCTGAAAGCCATCACAAGAGACAGCAAGAAATTAAATTAAAGTAGAACTAAACATGACAAGAATAAGGAGAGGAAACCAAGTGAAGTAGAAAATAAAGTGGTTTAAAGTAATGCAGTTTCAATGGATTCTCCTGAGGCTTCTTCAGAAAGTTGGGATGGGAGATCTGTATCCTGCTAAAACAAGTTTGTCAGTTCCAAAGAAGTTTCTTGCTCAGGTGCAGCATCCCAGGGCTCCCAGGACTATTAAATGATGCCATCACTGCTCTTCACAGTTTGCAATAATGCCAGAATGGGATGCCCCACCTGGGCATGGTGGAATGGCTGGAACATTACTGGGAATCTTTCCTGGAAGAGCAGGTACAATTCCTTATCAGCATTGGCAACGGTGGAAAAAAGAGGGAAGCACTGTCAGGCTGTTTGTTTGTTGGGTTTGTTTTTAGTTTAAGTTCTATATTGAGCTGCTTTTATAGAGCTAGGTCTGTACAATGGGTTCCACTTTAAAATAAAATTATAATAAAGTGTGTAGAGCTTTATGTCAAGATTATGTGAGGGCTCAATTTAATTTTATTTAGCATATAAACTTGAGCCCAGGAAAAAAACAGCCACGAGAAGCCATCTAGTGCAGGAGTGCATGATAACTAATTCTCTCAAGGAACCTGGAAAAGTTTAATGCAGAGCTCTCTGCTGCACCAGCACACTCAGTGAGCAGGAGAGGGTGGGGCACAAATTGGCCAAAAGGAAGATGCTTAAGCTGCTCCTAAATAAATCCCCTACTTTTATTAACAACCACAGGACAAATATCTGTAGGGCCCATACATCATAAAAATCTGGAATAATGTTACAGGGGGATATGAAATATGTTTTTTTCATATAGGTTGCTAGAAAAGGCTCAAAAACTACTGCTGCTCTCCTGGAAGCTTTAATAATTTTTTTTCTTTTGTTGCTTGTTTTGGGGTTTTTGTTGAATTTCCAACAGTGGAATTTAAAAAAAACAGAGAAAATTTAATGAAGAAGGAAATGAAGTGCAAATTTTCTTAATAAATGAACCATAGTTTTGCTTTTTTTTCATGATGTACAACATGAATTTTGTTTGCTGTCTAGTATCTTGAATGAAATCCAAGCTCTGGTATCCTTTTCCTATGGCAGTGGTGTGGCCATAGTTTGTGAGTCCATGGCAGCAACGAAATACTCACTTATCACCTTGGTGAGTGCACAAATAGCAATTATAACAATTACATAAAAACCATTCCAAACAATTCTCTGTTTGTCAGCAGCAAAGTGAATGTGAATTCAAGAGAATATGGGGAACATTTCTGCTTTGCCACCTAATATATTCTTGTACCAAATAAAGCCATACCAATAAATTGTAAGTCTGGATAAAGTTAACAGCCCTTTTGCCCAGGCCAAATCTCAAGTTTCTGATCATTTCTCTTCTCTCTTTTGTGTCTTGCCAAAAAGATAAGAAATATGCTGGCACAAAAGAAAAATTATTGGTTGGACTGTTCTCCCAGTGAATCTGTTTCCTATAAAAGTAGCTTAGACAGAAAACTCTAGTTAAGTAAACAAGCAACATCAAAATAGCTTCAGAAATAAAATAGTAGTAAATTATTAAGTTTCTTTGTTAATTACTTGCCAAATTTAAATTGTTAATCTAGATGGCAGATGAGTTTAAGGTGGTGTGTGACAGGTATATGTGGGATTAAATGAATATAAATTATCTCACTGTTGGTGTGATCAGATCTCCACAATCACATTATTGTTCACTCACCTTAGCGACATAACTAACACTAATTACTAATCTATTCTGCATTACACGGAGAAACAATTAGTAAAGTAACAAAACCTGTCCCCTGAGTGACATTCTGATGCACTCTGGGGATGTAATGGCATTTCAAGTTTGTGATAAGCAGTATCTGTGTTCTAACCTTCTTCTTGCACATTGCAGATTATTTTGGTGTTCCTGGCTGTGTTTTGGGTTTGTTTTGTTTGTTTGTTTGTTTGTTTTGTTGGGGGGTTTTTTGTTAGTTTTTTGTTTGGTTGGTTGGTCTTGGTTCTTTTTGTTAGGTTGGGGGGGGCTTGAGGGACGGGTTTGGG
>JAOTQP010001546.1:937339-953243 GCA_026413545.1 Cichladusa arquata | reverse complement strand
TCCAAAATGAGTCAGCCAGAGTCTATCTGTCAATTTGTACTTCCTGGAAGGCAGCCTCCATCAGTGCAGTATATCCACCCCAGTTTCTTTTGGGGTCCTTGCAGGACAAACTGAATATTAACTACTGAAAGCCATCTTCTGTTTAGAGTTTGATTATTTCCTTTGCAGATCGGTCAATCAGGCCACTCTTCCCAGCAGGCTACTTTTATGATACACAGGTAGGTCATGCTACCTTCAAAACAGAAAACTTGGATATAGCCAAGGAAAACTTTATTATCCAGGCCCTGTTTTAAGAAAAACTGTTTTTATTAACATCAAGGAGCAGTTTGCACTTCACAAACAAGTGTAATGTTGCTTTTTAGTCTGTCATCTGCTTGTCTTAAATTATTTTTCTTACATCCTGCTTTCCAAATTTTGTGGTTAAGATGCAGAAACCAAATTAAAATCTCCTCTGTACAACAAAGGAAAAACACTAATATAAATATTTTCTATATGATGTGATAGAATATTATCCATTAGTGAGGGTTTATTGTCAGCTTTGTGTTTTAAATACCTGAAAAATTTTCCATGTGCAGTGCAGGCTTGTGTAGATATGTGGAATGTAGGGGGTTTTGTGTCCTTAGTTTTGTACTGACAGGTAATAAAAATGTATAGGTCAAAATTATTCATTGTCTTTTATCTTATGCCAGATCCTTTGTAATCTTTTAGCAGTAGATGGTGTCAATGATCCTGACATTCTGGCAATTAATGGAGGTAAGAGGGCTGGGAGAAATTAGTGCTTGGGTGGGATTTAATGAGATCAGGTTTTTTTCTAATCCAGGTTTTTTTACTTCCTTTCAGCTTCTGCAGCACTTGCCTTGTCTGATATTCCCTGGAATGGTCCTATTGGTGAGTAAACATTCTGAAATTATGGGTGATTTTAATGTAATGGAAGACTTAGACCACAGGTGGTACTTTGCTTTTTTAACTAGAAGCTGAATCTAAACATTAAATTTCAAGTAGTGGAAATAATTTTACAATGGATAGAATTATTGCACTTCAAAGGATTATTTTTTGTGGACTAAATGCACTTCTGGGAGGAATTATAATACAGAAATAGTGTAGTATAGGGAGCAATAAATTAATTTTCTCTCAAGAGAAACATATGTATTCCAAAGCAACTTTTCCTTGAGGAACTCAAAAAGAGATTTATTTCATTGGGAGTATTTTCTGGGAAGAGAAAAGGTCTACCCAAGAAGAAATATTAAACAAGTATCTTCCTTTCAGCTGCCTTTTTTTTTCTAGAAAACATGTGCTGAATGACAAAAAACTCCCACTACATTCACAGCACTGTGTGTAATACTATTTGACATTGTTTGCCCTACCCAGTAATAAAAAAAATAGAAAAACCAGAAAAATATAATAGGTAATTTTGTCTTCTAGATTTGTTCTTCATATCCAATCAATGTGCTGATATTTTAAAATTAGTCTGTAGCTTTAATTATTGTTATTAATTTATATAATATAAATTAATGCTTTAATAAAATACAATACATAATTTAATTTATTAATGATATATTCTTATGGTCATGCCTTTAAGAACTTGCTTATTATAATAATAAGTAACTTTGTGGAGTTTCTTTGCAGGTGCAGTAAGGGTAGGGCTGGTGGATGGAGAGACTGTTATCAACCCAACTCGAAAAGAGATGGCCTCTAGTGCTCTAAATTTAATTGTTGCTGGGGCTCCACACAGCCAAGTTGGTAAGTAGGTTAATTGTTGTCTGATGAGGGCTTGGATATCTTGGCACATGTTTTCCTTATCTTTGAAATCTGGATTTTTATAAAATAGTAGGAGCAAGCAGCAGTGGTAACTTTTGGTTAAGTAAGGTAGATTCCCTCATATTTCCCAGTTGAGTTAGATTGCTGTTGAACAATAAAACAGGAATTTAATTCATTTTTATCTTCCCATTGCTAGTTATGCTGGAAGCAACTGCTGAGAACATCTTGCAGCAAGATTTCTGCCATGCCATCAAAGTGGGGGTGAAGCAGAGCCAGCAGATCATCCAGGGCATTCAGCAGCTGGTGAAGGAGCAGGGTGTGGTCAAGAGAACTGTCCAGAAACTATTTGTTGCTCCTGAAGAGATCGTGGAGCTTGCAAAGAAGTAAGTTCACTACAACTAATGCAGGTGTGGGAATGTTTAGAAATATCAGTCTGGTGCTTTCACCAGGCTGGTATGTCACTAAATACTTTTCAAATATTTAATCCTCAAAAAAACCCCCTAATTATAGAAGTGGATTTTAAGCTGTGTTTTCAAAAGTTCTTCCTTTTCTCCCTAAAGACTTGCTTCTAACAAGATCTATGCAGTGTTCACAGATTCAAGCCATGATAAAGTGAGTAATCAATCATGATATAATTATTTTTTTAATTAATATCATAATGAAACTCTAGTAGGGTTGAGTTCTTCAAGCTTTGAATTCTTTAAGCTCTGTCCCTGGAGGTGTTTTAAGAAAAGTCTGGATGTGCCATGGTCTGATTGACAAGGTGGTGATCATAGGTTGGCCTTGATGATCTCAGAAGTCTTTTCCAACCTCAGTGATTCTGTAATTTTAGCTTGTCTCCTCCCCTGCATCTATCTGTAATAGTAATAATAAATTGTTCTCTAAGTTCTTACCTACCAGAATATTTGTTTGGATTATGTGGAGGTGGAGATTCCCTTTTCCCAAGGAGTCACATGGAAAAGATGAGGGGAAATGGGTGCAGGTTACTCCTGAGGGGTTCTGATTGGGCACAAGAGCAATGTTCTCCTTAGGAAAAATTATCAGTCTGGGATAATTCCCCAGGGAAGTGGTGGGCTCCCCAGTGTGGGACATTTTGAGGATTCCGATGGGGAGGGTGCTGGGCCATCTTTTTTTGATGCTGCTTTTGCCAAGAAAGGTTGGACCACACAACCCTTGAGGTCCCTTCCAAGCTGATTATTGATTTTTGAATTTGTGTGACAGTTCTGTTTCTTATTCCTTAAATTTTTGCAGATCTTTAAACCAAGCACAGCCCTAAACCTCTGTTGTTCTGCCCTGTAGAGTTAACTGCTTGCAAATCCTGTGTTCTAGATTTCCAGAGATGAGGCAATCAACAAAATAAGGCTTGAAACAGAAGAACAGCTGAAAGGTATTATTTTTTGGTAATATTTAGAGAATACTTCAATGCAGGTAGCACTGCTTGGAGTTAGAATATGCTCTTTGTTGGAGGCTATTTTAGATAAAGTTCTATAAAATTAATTTCCCAACTTCAGATGCAATTTCTTTTCTGTACCCAGAAAAATTTCCGGAGGCTGAGCCTTACGAAATCATGGAATCTTTCAATGTGGTTTCAAAGGATATTTTTAGAAATCTTGTGCTAAATGAATATAGAAGGTGGGTGTGTCAAAATCCTACTGATAATATTTCTGTCAGCTTTTAATCCAAGACTGTGATTTAACTGATGTCTTAATTTCTCTTTGTCACTTCAGGTGTGATGGGAGAGATTTGACTTCCCTCAGAGACATTAAATGTGAAGTGAACATGTTCAAAATGCTTCATGGATCAGCCTTATTTCAAAGAGGTCAAACACAGGTAGTGTCACTTAAGCATCAGAAATGATCAATGAATTATCAAAAGCTGAAAGATTTGGGACTTGCATTTACATGCCAGGTTTCTTTTTTAGTCACATTTAAATAGTAATAAGCAGAAATGGTGTGTAGGTTGGTGACTACATGGCTGTGTAGGGCACTGCTAAACTGTGCATGTCATGAGAAATCTTTTAAAAGCAGCTTCAAATAGGGAAATTTTACCCAAAAAATTGCAATAATGAGAGCATTTTTTTTCTCCTCTTTGCCAGAAGTGTCAGCTGTTGGGTGGATTGAATTAACATTGTACTCAAGACTTGGTCTTCTGTACTTTTATAGCTCCTTTTGCTGCAGCACTGTCAGATTCATCTGACTCCTTATTACACTGACTTAGGCACAAACAACATTGTGACTGCAGCTGGGCCTGTCTCTTAAAGGTTTCTTAGGGAGAAAACTGCTCTTGGCTCCTACCTGAGAAGCATTAAATTGGTATTTTTAAATGGGATTGCTTGTGAGATGGTGTGATTTCACAGATTATGAATAAGTCTGTGTGATGGAGATAAAAAAAGTGTACAAGTGGTAGGTGATGGTGTCTCATTTGCTGCTGAGCTAATTATTTTTGATTCTTAAACAGTAACATTTGTGAAGGCTGGAAGGGTTTCAGAGGGGTTTATTTTTTATTTTAGATCATTTTTATTTTAGGTTCTATGTACAGTTACATTTGACTCCCTGGAATCAAGTGTAAAATCAGATGTTATCTCCACAGCAGTGAGGTATGTACATCTGGGTGCTTTGGCAGTAGTAACAAGAGGGTGAGCATTTAAGCACATTTGAAAAAATTCCCTTGAACTTTGGCATAGATACTTTTTTAGGATTGAAAAAGGTGTAAAATGAGATTTTCAAGTGGCCTGTTTTCCAGAGATCATGGCAGCAGTGGGTTTGTGTTGGGGTGACATTAATTCCATAGCACACATTTGAAACTGGAGGGTGTTACAAGTAACATCCAGTATGGTTTATATATTTAAAATATTTGTGGAAAATCTAATTTAGGATGTAGCAAACAGGTCCTTGTGCTTTTAACACTTTATTGCTGAGGGCTAAAGTGAAATTCATTCCCTTTAAAGCCACATTTCAGTGATGTCACCCCAGTGATTTCATCCCAATGTGGGAGCTTTTACATTTTAATGTCTCAGCTTTACTGTAGTTAAATCTTTGTTACCCTGGAAGAGTTTTTCCATATTTTCTAATTTTGGTAACTGGAGGAGATCAGCAAATGTATTGATTTGTTGAGTTTGGCTGGGTCCATTTGTAAGCATAAAAATATTAGTTTGAATTATTGTTGTGTGTAAAACATGTTTGGTTGCTCCTGTTCTAACATGCTCTTGTTTTTAATTAATAGTGGAATAAAAGATAAGAACTTCATGCTGCATTATGAGGTGAGAGTTTTCCTGTGTCACAGCTTTCTGCATGATTCACTGAAGGGCTTCATGTCTTGCTTTTAAAGGTGCAGTTGATCCCTTCCAAGGTTATAAATTAGCTCTAGATTTGCTAGAATCTATTTATGCTAATTCATGCATGAATTTATATGAGCAGAAGTGCTGGTTTCCTGAAAAGCAGTAGATAATTTGTAAACTGCCATTTTATACAGCCTTTTCAATGCCATAACACTAGGTGAGCTCCTTCAGAGCAGGTTCTTACTGAAAGCAGGATGAACCTGTGCTATTATTTTTAGTAAACCCTATTAATATGTTCAGCTGACGTGGCACAGGAGTAGTAAATAAATGCTTTTACATCTTGCATCCCTCTCAGCCTTTGGAGCTTGCCCAAAGTATTTCCTACAGGCAACAGGCAGATCTTGTTCCATTATCTCTGGGACAGAAATAACATTTCTGCTAGGTTGTTTGACAAGTTTATTTGGAGGAAGCTTCTTGTGTTCTCTCTTAACTACCTTGCTATTCTTTTATTCTCTTTAATCCTGTGGAAGTCAAACATTTACTAAACATTACTTAAACTGGTCCTGTGACTGATAGAAGTCATGTGGTGGTTTGATTATGTTATTTTTAATGTATTTTTTACCTTGAGATGCACCAAAGCTTCAAAGATGTTTTTCTAGGTGTATGTTTTAAAATGGAAAAGCAAAGCAAGTTAATTTTCTGTGTACACTTTTTTTTGCTTCATAGTTTCCACCTTATGCAACCAATGAGATTGGCAAAGTTACTGGGGTGAACAGAAGAGAGCTTGGACATGGTAAGTCCAGACTAGAGAAATCCCATGCTGCAAGTTCCAATATTTTATCTGATTTTTATTTATGGATCACTTAGGGGTTGTTTTTTTTTAAACAGGTGCACTGGCAGAACGAGCTTTGAAACCAGTTATACCCCAGGATTTCCCATTCACAATCCGAGTTACTTCTGAAGTCTTAGAATCAAATGGTATTAGGATTTTCTTGTTTTTGACCTAGTGCTGGAGACTAAATTTGGTTCTTAAAAAGCTTTGACAAACTTGATGTGTAGGCATGCTAAAGAGTAGATTTCAGTTTAAATGTTCTTAATAACTATTACCTGAAATATTTAAAATAAAAAGTGTGTAGATGTTTGTGAAAAATGGGCCTTTCTTGATTTAATAAATGATATTTGGGGCCATTTTTATGCTACAGGATGAGGAAAATAATTCTGGCTTATTTGCTTATTTCAAGACCCATTTTTCATTGTTTAATAACTGGTTTTTTTCCTGTATTCCAACTCCAGGGTCCTCCTCAATGGCTTCTGCATGTGGTGGAAGTTTAGCATTAATGGATGCAGGTACAAAATAAAGCACTTAAAAAGGATAGATGATAATGTGCTACAGGATCTGGAAACAACCAAAGGCTTCAAAAATGTGGTTTTTTTGCCACTCCTAGGAGTTCCAGTGTCACATGCAGTGGCAGGGGTAGCCATAGGCCTGGTTACCAAGTGCAGCCAGGGGAAAGGGGATATCGAGGACTATCGCTTGCTGACAGACATCCTGGTGAGTGTTCCTCACATTGTTACTGTTGCTGCTTAAAAATACCTCCTTTGGCCTTCTCCTGTGACCTTTCACCCAGCCAGTTCTGCAACATCACTCCTGGAAAAATTCATTTCATCTTTTCCGTTTTATGTCCCAAATTCCCCCCTTCTTTTGTATGAAACGTCCAGTCGTGTTTCTTATTTTTCATGTTATTAGTTCTTTAAGCATTCATAAGATATGTCTTTCCAATTAATGTTGTCTTTCCTCATGGGAGAAAAAGATGAATAATGTACTGAAATTAAATTGGGTGGAGAATGAGCACTTGGAAGAGTGGCTGGGGAGGAAAATGTGCACCCACTGACAGCACAAGATCAGCAGTGGATCAGGTTTTTTTGTCCGCAAAGTCTCTTAATTTCCAAGGACAGAAAGGAACAGTGTTAGTCCTGAGCAGCAAAATAAAGCTGAAGAAAACTTGGAAGTCTCAGAAGTAATTCCTCTGTGCTTTTGGTGTATTGGGATGACTCCAGCTGGGTTTTGTCTGTCTGTGCTGGCAGGGAATTGAAGATTACTATGGAGATATGGATTTCAAGATGGCAGGCACCAGTAAAGGGATAACAGCACTGCAGGTATTGTGACATGAAATCTTCCTCAAGTGAAACTCTCAGAGTATTACAAGAGCTTTGCTGACATGGTGATGGCATTTAATTCTTCTCATGTCAGGTTGATCTCAAGCTGCCAGGAATACCAATAAAAATTGTGGTGGAAGCTATTCAGCAAGCTACAGGTAGGTCTGTGCTTGGATTTACATATTACATGATAAATGGTATTAAATTTTGTGAAACTAAATAATAAACTACTCTTTTGTTTTTTGTTTACATTGTGGAAGAACCAAGCTTCTATCTTTATGAAATGGGTTTGGCTTAATAAGGTCCAAACTAACTTCAAAGTAACTTCAGCTGTTGCATGATTTGGACTAACACACCTTACAGGACTTGGTTTAAATCCAGCAGGATGATGTTATAAAAATAACAGCAAACTTTCTCTCATTTCACATAAATTCAGCTATATTTACACGTGTAACTTGCTGCCATCTGTATTCTGACATGAGCAGCTAAAATACTCTTGAAGCACATGAGGAGATGAAGCTCACGTGGTTTAATCAGGATTTAATGAGTTGGAAAATTTGCAGCTTGACATTCTCCAGCTAGGCAGGAGACAGCTTTTGACAAGGAATGTTTTTCTACTGTATAACAAAAACTTTATATGTTTATTTTGATCATATACAAAATTATTGATTTTTTTTTTTTATTGTTATTATTCCCTCTAGCTGCAAAGAGGGAGATTTTACAAATTATGAACCAAACACTGGCAAAACCCAGACCTAACAGAAAAGAAAGTGGACCAGTTGTAGGTAATGTTATTCTGTGAATTCATAACTTTCATAATTACCTTTTTAACAATAAACTTCCACTTAAAATAGCTTTTTTTTTTTTTTTTTAATGATTGATTGTTATATATTATTGCCCTGTGGGGATAATTTGTGGAGGGATTTTGGTTATTTTTGGATTTTTGGGGGGATTTTTATTGCCACATGAGGCAGCACTGCTATTTCAGTGTACACCAGAAAACAGAATTTAAGTGAAGTTTTGTGAAGCTCTCACAAAATCAGAATTAATATAAATGAGAGTATCAGTATGGCTTAAGATAATTTCCAGTCATCAGAGTGTATTCTGTGTCTTGATTTATTTCAGTTCTTACCTGTAATTACATCCCTGTTCAGCAAATACCACAGGTAGCTGGAAGAGATTAAAAGCTAAAGGAATGTGCCTTTTTGTGTGATGGCTTTCAAGATTATTATATTTAGCACTTCAAAGGATTTCTAAATGTTCTTTCAGAAACTATCCACGTTCCCTTATCAAAAAGATTAAGATTTGTTGGTCCTGGGGCTTACAATTTGAAAAAACTTCAAGCACAGACTGGTGAGACATTCTTGATCCCTGTGATAATTTCTCCTCATATGTTTCCCTTTGTTTCTATGCTCATTGCAAACTGAAAATGAAAAAATACTGATATATGTAGAGTACAGGTAGATGCTCTGCTTTGGACCTGAGACCCTTAATGCTCTGGTTAATTAATCTTGATTAATGCTTCTCAGGGGAATGGGGTGGAGAAAAGGAGGAAAAATCCTGTTTCCCTGTGGTTGCTAGCCTGTGTGGTCTGGCCACAGAACTCTAGGAGGAAATTCTAAATCAATTTTACCATTCTGGCTCCAAAACACTTGAATTTCCCTCAGCTAGTAATGCAAGTATTATTAAAAATCTCTGGGAAATTGATTCATAACCCTCAACATTTATTCAGGATTTTCCCCCCTGCCTTTAAAGGATAATAAAAGTAAGTTTGTGTTCTTTTATGGCCCACAAGTACTGAGGTATTTGCAAGGAGGTGGTGGCCATGTGCAGTTGTTCAATGGCTAAACTGAGCAAGATGAAATAATGATCAGAAGTCTGAGGTGTTAATGAGTGTACAAAACCATTCTGCTATGAGCAAGTCTTTACTGAGTGTGACTTCTCTCCTAAATCCCCATTTTCAGGTGTGACTGTGAGTCAGCTGGATGAAGAGACCTATTCAGTGTTTGCCCCCACACCAGGGGCAATGCATGAAGCCAGGGAATTCATTGGGGAAATCTGCAAAGATGATGTAAGGACACACTTCTGCCTTCAACTTTTCCACTTTGCTCATTGTGACTTTGTGTCTTACTGGTTTCTGTTTTTTTTTTTTTTTCTTCTACAGCAAGAAGTTAATTTGGAATTTGGGGCAATTTATACAGCCACAATTACTGAAATAAGGTATAAAAAGTGTATTCCTGATACTTAAGTATGATGTAAAATAGTAATTGTTTTTTTAAGAGTGCCAAACTTATGCTGGGGATATTGGCACCTGCATCATTTCTGATACTTTTTCTGGTGAAAATATTTTGTTTCCTGATATAGCTGGGTTTTTTTTGCTGTTTATTTAGTTTTTTGAATGCCTCTAAATTGTAAAACTTAAGGCCTTTTTCATCTTGGAATCTGAAAGTGATGGCATGAATTTGCTTTCCACTTTTCATCACAATATTTGTCTTGTAAATACACTTTGGATGGTTCCTGTTACTGAAATACTACCCTGAAATAAGAAATTCTCATCCACTTTCAGTGCAGGAGAAATGAGTGGATGTGTTATGGTGGAGAAAAGATTTTTTTTTTTTTTTTTTTTTTTTTTTTTTTTTTTTTTTTTTTTTTTAAGGAGATGAGTAAAATTTTATTTGTGAGAAGTTTATAAATGCTTGCTTTGGGGCCCATATGCAGAGTGAAATGTGGACTTTTCTTGATGCACTTTGAAATAATTGTGCTGTTTCCTGCTGCAGAGATTCTGGAGTGATGGTAAAACTGTACCCAAACATGACCCCAGTATTACTTCATAATTCACAGCTGGATCAAAGAAAGGTAACCCATCCTTAACCAGGTATAAAATGGACATTAGATTTATTTTTAACCAGTTGCCATGGCTGTAACACACTTCCTGCTGTTCCACAGTCCATTTCCAGGTTAAAAGCTCTTAATTAGCAGCACTCTTGTTCTAATTCTTCCTGCCCTGTACTTAAAACTGCAGAGAATCAGCTGTGTGGCTGCTGCAGTTGTTTTTACACCAAGTTCTTTGGCTGTGCAATACCCTTTCCATGTAATATTCAGAAACCTGTTGTTCCTAAAGTTTAACCTGAGCCACTGGGTTGAAGTGCAGCATGTATCCCTGAAAGAAGGGATTTCTGTAACCAACTCTGATAATTTTATTTCTAAAATACACTTTGTTCTAGATTAAACACCCTAGTGCCCTGGGATTAGAAGTTGGACAAGAAATTCAGGTAATTATTTTTTATAACTTTAAAATGCTAATAAAATGCTGTTGGTGTTTTAAATTTTTTTTTTCTAATTATTTATTTAGTGTTTATGAAGAAAATTTGATTCCCTTTTTGTGCTAGTTAAAGACCTGATCATTCAAATTGGATTTATTTCATGTCATACTCTTGTTATTTATGCACCACGTTATTTGACAGCAATATAGGCTAAAGGATGCCTATTAATGGCTTTTCAAATTGATAAAAACTCAAGGCCATCTTTGAAGGAGAATGCTGTTTGCAGCTGTTGGAGTTGGTCAGTGTGAAAGTGCTGTTTCCTCACCAGGTTAAGTACTTTGGCCGTGACCCCACTGATGGCAGGATGAGGCTGTCACGGAAAATCCTGCAGGCCCCAGCCAGCAGCAGCCTGAAAACCCTGACAGACAAAAACAGCATTGTCCTGGGAGGGGCTGTTCCACAGACATCCACCTCATCCCAGTGACAGGTAAGGCCAGCAGAGCAGCTCCAGCTGACTCAGGGCTGCACCTGACAGCTCTGCTGAGCAGTTGTGGCACTCTGGCTTTGTGCTGAGCAGTCTGGGCAGCCCCCTCTGTCCAAAACAATCTTAGCTCATCTCCAACATCTTTTTTCTCTACCTTTTAAATAAAAAAAAAAAAAAAAAAAAAAACAAGCAGGGTATTGGAAGAGAAGAAAAAATAAGCTGCTTTCCTGATTAAGTCAATAATGGAAAAGATTTCAGTCCATTAATGAAATGACCAAAGCTCCTCCTTAGAAGTGATTTCCAGAAGGCTTATGCCTCAACTTTTCCCAGAATTTCTGTGGGTTTTGCTGTTCTTAGAAAGCTGCTGGAACAGGAAGGTGTCTGATGTTAAAATCAGGAGCAGTTACACAGCAAGATTGGCAAATGCACAGTGCACCAGTGGGAACTCGAGGCAATCTGTGGCAGCCTTCTAGGAATGACTGACAGCACAAAAAGAAGGGAAAATTCACTGAGGAAATCTTGGTTTTAAGGAACATTTTTAAATCTCATACCTTGATGTAATGAGTTGGTTACAAAGTGTTTTTTCTCTCTTTCAGGAAAAAAGGTGTGATAGATGGTGAAAATGCAAGTGACCTTTGCCAGAAGCTCTACATGTCCTCACAAGAATCTGCAGGTGGATGGTAGTGACTCATATTTATAAAACAGACACTATTTATGCTTAAAGGTGATGTAGAACTTCAAAGCCTTCAAATTGATTAAAAACTTGAAAGCAAAACCAGAAACAAGCAATGCCCTCATCCTGTGTAGCAAGGTTGAGATAAGAATACAAGAACATGGAATTCTATAGACTGAGAAGATGA
The DNA here is from genome assembly GCA_026413545.1 of Cichladusa arquata. Lineage (NCBI taxonomy): Eukaryota > Metazoa > Chordata > Aves > Passeriformes > Muscicapidae > Cichladusa > Cichladusa arquata. The sequence goes on along the minus strand of JAOTQP010001546.1, from coordinate 941,444 downwards.
TATTTTAGATTATTCTCTTTGGAGTTATCCACTCAAAATAAAACTGTGAATATGGGAAGTAAGAACTGAACATCTCTTTTGTGGGAGAAGGAATTATCCTGTACACTTTGGCCAAAGTTTTAGTGGCTTTTCAGTGTACAAGAATGTTGAGCAAGACATAAAGACTTAAAATTATCACCTTTAACATGATGGATGCTGTTTTTAGATTAATACATTGCTCTCAAAAGGTTCAGACCTGCTACAATATCTGAGCAGAACTTGGCTGAAACATCACCCCTTATCACCTGGGTTCATTAGCACTGACTTTTAAAATACATAATTACAACATTAAAATACTTTTTTTGGACTGAACAATTGGTGTGATAAGTCTTCCCCCCTAAAATACTCTTATTAAGAGTGTCTTAATCCCTCTATTAATTATGTTGCATCAGTGAGTTCACTGATCTCTTTTAGACTTCAAAACATTTGCCAGGGGCTCAAGAGAACTACTTGTTTTTCTACTGTGAGGTACAGACTTTGAAAATCAAACTGGGTCCTTCTGATTTTGCATACCAATTTGTATGCAGAACTAATCAGAAAATCAACTTCCCACCTGATGGCAAGTGGGCTCTGAACCACCTGAAAGAAAAAACAAAGCACTGGGGAGAGGAGAAATAGGAATGTACAGTAAAACTTACTCCTTTTTTTATTCTAAGTTAAAGTATTAAAGAAGAAAAAAATTACTGGTATGCTGTTCTGTAGTTGTCTCTGTCTTTCATCATATAAGATTGGAAAAATTGGAAAAAGTTTAGAAAGATTGAAGAAAGATTTCCTTGGCAATCTTGTCCTCCTCTTTGAGGGCTGTGTCTTATTATTTCTTAGTAATAATTCGGATGTCACTTGTTACTGTGACAGCTGACTGATACATGATTGTTACACATGAATAGTGTTAATAAAATTATGTAGGTCAAGGTTAAAAGTTCCTGAACAGAAACTCAGATGTTGCCATTTCTGGTAACACTTCCCAGAAATGGAGCTCCCCAATCTAAGTGTTTTCCAGGGTTTATCTCCCTTTATTGTACACTGATTTCTGAGAGGCCGTGCTGTGGAGCTGGTCCCAGTAAAGCAGCTACTGCAGTGCTGGGGCATTGTCTGTTTGCTAGATGATGATAAAGGAGCAGAATGACTTTCATGTTGCTGTGGCAGAACCTGTACAGTCAGCCTGACTTTCTGCATGTGGAACCAGCTTCAGGCCCTATGGGAAGGGGCGGGGGAAGAACACACTCGGGAGCTGCCTGGGAGGAGCAGAAAGCAGCTGCTCTTACCTGGGCAGAGAAGCTCCATGGGAGCCAAGAGTTGAGTAAGTGTGTGCTGCTCTGACCCTTCCTGGAGGGAAGGACATCCCTGGCTCTCAGGTGGGCTCAGCTATGATCAGAAACCAGGTGGGTCCAAAGTGCTCGAGAGAACAAGCTCAGTCCTTTTGCAGCAGATGGGTTTTCGTGTTAGAAATAGTGATTTATTTCTTCTTTCTTACTGCTCAGCATAATTAGCTTTGGTAGTGACCTGTCTTAAGTGGAGCCATTGAGAGGAATTGCCTTGGAGAGTGAAGCTGGGCAGGTGCAGCATTGCAGCAGCTCAGGAGGGCCAGAAATGCCTTTATTTGACAAGCCTGAGCTTTTCGTGCAGGTGCAAAGAGTCAAGTGCTGGGATATCTTTAAATGCCAGCAATAAATATTACAAGTGCTATCATAAAAGTGTAAGAGCTGGCCTAATTGTACTTCTGGGATTACCTGCCAGAGGGAATGATACAGTCTCTTAATTTCACTCCAAGAAATTTTGAGTGATTTGGGAATGAGTAGTCTGTCTTGCTTGGGAGAAAAAAAAAAAAAAAAGAATTCTCTGCTGCTCATGTTGTGACACTTGGGAGTTGCTCTGTCTGCTGTCTACCCTAATGAAATCTTGTGTTTTGATGAAGAACAGAGAATTTTCAACATTGCTAACTTGGTGGTGGTAATGGGGAAGGATGAGCTGCTGGCAGGTGCAACACCACAGTGGAAAATGTTGCTTTGCTTTCTTAAAGAGCAGGATGCTTTCCTGGTCTTAGCCTGGATTTAAATCCAGTCTGTAACATTTGTTGGGGCAAGTACTGTGTGTCTTGTCCAGGCAAAGCCCCCAGACTTCCCTTGCTGCTTGTGGGTACCCATGGCAGGGTCATGCTGGGCTTTACAACCCCTGGGTGCTGTTTTGGGCAAAGAGAAGCCCCACATCCCAGTGAGTGCAACCCCAGTGTGTTGTGGAGTGTTTTTTTTTTTTTCCACAGAGGTCATTGAGTTCATGCCTGGAGAGATCCTGGATTTATTTCACAGCTGAAGCATGAGAAATAGGTTTTCATGCCAATTCTAATTCACATATCTCCTTTCTGTAGCTATTCACTGTAAGAACTTGCTCCAAAATACTCTGCTGTGGTTTCTTGCTGTTTTATATATCCTGAGAAGTGCTGCATTTAATCATGAGTAGAAGTCATGCTTTCATTTTTGTGCATTTGGTTTGAAGAGCTAAAAAGCATGCACAGAAGTCGTGCAGAGGGGAGGCAGAGCTCATGAGGAGCAGATGTCCTGAGGCAGAAATATGCTGTGGCCATTGGGGTTTGTGTTTCTTTTTGTGTCTTTGCTTTTTAATGAGCTTTCTCTAAGGTAGAAATGTGCTCAGTGTGTAAAACCTTGTGAGGAAAGGCACTAAAATGTAGCAAGAAAGGCTCGTGTGGAACCTGGCTGTAAACTGGTTCGTGTGACTCCCAATGCAGAGTTTTGAAACCACTTGAAACATGATCTTTTTATAGCTACTGACTCACTTATCCATAAGGATGCACATGTCCCAAAGCGTGCTCCCATCCTGCTAAATATAAGTAGATGATAATTCTCAGAGGTGTATCTTGGATTTTCTTGGTGACTGAATGATGAGTCTTAGAGACCTGCTACAATGAACATCAGTGCAAAAGCTGAGACTTGAATGTTACTTACGCGTTGGGTTTTCTAAATCTGCCCAGAGAACGCTGGAAAAGTTGCACATTGTTGCTTAGAGCGGCTCAGTGTGCTGGAAACACTTTCCTTCCCTTCCTCTGGAGCACTCTGGAACCTGCGAGCGGAGCAGTGGCATGGGTGTGAATCAGAGCCATACCGGTGTGGCTGCTTCCAGTGAGGCAAGAGCCGGGGAAGTCTGGCTTTGTCTGGGAACGGGGCACGCCCTGGCCTCAGGAGGATCGCCCTGCCTCCTTCCCTTCACAGCCTCAAAATTTGGGTTTGGAGACACATCCAAACCTTCCCTGGTCCCCCACGTCCCGCTGTGTTCACACAGCTTCACTCCTTGAACGCTCTGGGGTCCTTTTCCCCTATTCCCACACAAGCACGGAGATGTAATATTTTTTTATTCCTAGTACAGAGGACACGTGTAGATGGTGTTTAGTGTGGAAAACTCAGAATTTAGACTCCACGGTGCTTGGCAAGTGGTCTTGTGCTGTGTGTAAGGGCTGATTAAGCAGGTTTCTCTCATTTTTTGAAGCTTTAACTTGAGTTAAATGTACAAAGGATGTACAAAGCAGGCACAGACCGCATGTTACAGTATGGCTGTTGTGGAAGGAGGTGCCGCTCACTAACCTTTCTGCCCTTTTGTGATGCAGGAGACTCCTTTTCTTCCTAAAAACTGAAACTCTGTCTCAGTTGCGTGTGCAGTTTAAATTTACCCTGGCCGGGGTGTGGAGCTCGCCCGTCATTTTGTGTGACGGCGGTGGGTGGCACTCTCTGTGGCGTGAGGGGGGGAGGCGTGAGTTTCGTCCGCGGTGGCACCGGCTTTTAGACAAGACTTTAAAAAGAAAAAGAAAACGAGAAGAAAAGAAAAATCACGGTTTTTCGGGGCAACACGCGAGCCATTTCCCCCCCTTTACACGCTTTGAGCGTTAAAAGGCAGCGATGCGCCCACACCCCCCTGTGCGTGAGGGCCGCCGCCATTTTGTCCCCCCCTCCCGGTTCCCGCCTCGGCGCCGCCCGGGGCCGTGAGGGAGCGGCCGGGCCCCGCCCCGCGCCCCGCCCTGCGGCCGCCGTCCCGTCGGCGGCGCGGCGGCAGCGGGCGG
>JAOTQP010001546.1:905687-936954 GCA_026413545.1 Cichladusa arquata | reverse complement strand
AGCGGGCGGCCGCCGTAGCCCCTGCGAGGGGAGCCCGTGCCCGGGCGGGGAGGAAGAGAAAGGCGGCCCGAGCCGGGTTACAAGATGGCGGCGGCGCTGTGGTAGCTGCCGAGGCGGAGCGGCGCCAGCGAGGCCCGGGCGCCGACTCGCCATGGGAAGCGGCGCGCTGAAGGCCCCGCGGTGCCCCTGAGCGGCCCGGCCGCCCCGCTTGCTCCCCGCTCCATCGCCCCCGCGGAGGCGGAGCGGGCCCGGGGCTGCACCATGTCGGACACCCGCCGGCGGGTGAAGGTCTACACGCTCAACGAGGATCGGCAATGGGACGACAGGGGCACCGGGCACGTCTCCTCCAGCTACGTGGAGCGGCTGAAGGGGATGTCGCTGCTGGTGCGCGCCGAGTCGGACGGTGAGAGCGTGGCCGGGGCTGCCCAGGCCGCCCGGGCCCCTTCCCCTCGCCCCCCGCCATCGCCGGGCTCGGCTGGGGTGCCCTCCCCCGGGAGACCCCAGAGGATTATTGTTGCTGTTATTATTATTATTTCCACCCTCCGTGCCTTCCCTTATCTTGCGGCTCATGTGAAGTTTCCTCACCCCACAGGCCACAGCAGCGTTTGCTACCGTGGTCCTGGACTTTTCCCCTCATAGAATTATGGAATATGCTGGGCTGGATCCCATCAGGATCACCCAGTGCAGCTCCCGGCCCTGCACAGACGCCCCAACAATCCCACCCTGTGCATCCCTGGGAGCGTTGTCCAAGGGCTGCTGGAGCTCTGGCGGCCGTGCCCATTCCCTGGGCAGTGCCCAGCACCTCTGGGAAAGAACCTTTCTTTCCCTAATATCCATCCTCAACCTCCCCTGACTCAGCTCCGTGCAGTTACCCCAGCTCCCCAGCCCGAGCAGAGCTCAAGCTGACACGTGAGGACATTTTGTTCTCGTTCGGAGCAATATCCTTTGCTTTTGAGGTGCTCTTTTCCTCCCTTTCTTACTGCTGCAAAAAAAAAAAAAAAGTTGGTTGTTTGTTGCTCTTGTTCTCCTCAGGACTTCACTGGTTGTGTTCCAGTCGGGTGGCGCCCCGTGTGTTTTATTACACTTTAAAGTCACCTCAAAGGGTCTTTTTTAGCGGGGGAGGAACGTGCTCCCCACTTTGGCAGCCGACAGGTGCTAATGTGCTGAATAAACCACCTAAGACTGGTATAAATTGCTCCGGAGCTGTTGCCGGGAGACATACACTGCTTGCATACACAAGATAAAGTCCCTGCGTTTATAGTAGCTGCGTGATTCACTTCTGAAGGGCAGCTGAAGGGAATAAAAGCAAGTGGCCCACGTGGCTTCTCTGGGCAAAAACATTTCTATGCTGGCCAGCACAGTTACCTGCTGGAATTTGTATAGTTGGCCTAAAAGACCACTAAACAAGCTGGTTCTTGCACCAGATTTCAGGAGAAAAGAGTGCTACAGTGGCTTTTGGACTAAATTAGAAGAGAAAAATTTATTTTAATAGAGATATTCCTGTTGAATTTTGTTCTTACCTGGCTTATTTTAGGAAATTATATTTAAAGGAGGCGGTTCTTGTGGATTTTCTGTGAGATTTGGATTAAGCTGAGAGTCTGCTGGCTGGCACGTGGGCAGTGGTGTGAGATGTGTGGAGATATTTGTTTCGTTGGATTCAGTAAATCTCTCTTCATACCTTTTTCAGGTTCACTACTGTTAGAATCGAAGATAAATCCAAATACTGCATATCAAAAACAGCAGGCAAGTATTATTGCTAGGCTTTACTTTCTCTGGTTGCTGATGCTGTGGAATTGTTTTGTGCTTGGAGCAATTTCATTTTTCAGGAAAAAGAAAGGAAGAGCAGGACGACATGGAATTGTTGATGGTGGTTTTTACAGAGGTGAAAAACTTGCTTAGAAGCCTGTGGGTGCTAAACACTTCACATTCTAGAAATGTATATGTGAATTTCTAGAAAATCCACGTATTAGTATTAATTTTTAGAAAAATGCATTTTGGAGTTCAGGCTTTGAAGATAATATGTGCAATTTGGATAAATATTTGAAATCATTATGGGAAATATCATTGGAAACGTGGATGTGGAGCTTTTGTCTCCCATGCCAGGCCATCTCAAATAATTCCAAAATTAGGGAGGCAAAACTTTGGCCAGCTCTGTTGAAGTGTGTTTATTTATTCATTTTTTGAGTTCTTTTTCTGGAAATTACATGAAGGAATTTGTCTTTGTGGCTCTTCTTCCTTTGTTGTTGCTGTTTAGTTTTTATTTTAAGCCCTGAAAAAGCTCCTGTTGTCCTAGGTAAGGCCACAAGCCATGATGAGAGTTATCTTTGCTAGGGGTAAACCTCCTGCAAGACACAGAAGTAAAACTTTGGTAGCTGTTAATAGGTTGTTTTTATTTCACCCACTGAAAAAATCAGCTTACTGAATCTCTTCTTGCATTTATTGTTTTCCCCTTTTCAGCATGAATTTTTGATGTCTCTGCCTGCATTGTTCTCATGGGTTTTCTGGAGTTTTTTCTGTTCCTTTGTTCTACAGCAGAGACTCTGTTCCTTTCATTCAGTGTTTGATACTGTTTTTTATCATTGTGGTATCCAGAAGTGTTTCAGCACTAGCAAATAGTAATTTTGTTCTTCCTAAGTCACAGACGGACACATCTTTGAGGGATTTGTTATAGTGACAAGTTACAGCGTAAGAATTGGAGAAAGAGACTTTGTTATCTGCTGAGCCTTGGTTGGCTCGCTTCAGGTCCGGAGTGAGTGGGGTTTTGGGCCAGCCTTTCCAGGGGGCTGTTTGCCCTGGTTCCTGCTGCTCACTTGTGAGGGAGGGTGGCTGTGGGCTTTCCCTGGGGGGGCCATGCTGAGAGAGGAACTCTGCAGAGCTCCAGAAGCCAAGAGTCTTGAACTGCTTCCTGTTTACTACAGCAAAACTATACATAGTGGAAGGCAAATGCAGATTCTGTTGCTTTAAAGTCTTAAAATGCTTCCTTTCGCACCCTGTTTCCTGAAACTACAACTGATTATTGTAGGCCTCTTAATTGGTAGCAAAGTTCCAAGTGACTCAAGTAGCTTTTGTTACCACTTTTCTTGTGGAAAAGGTAGATCATAGTTTCGAAAAACACAAGCTTTATTTTGGCTGGCTTTTATTTCTGACACCAATGCTTTTGTGTCCTTGTGGCAGGAAGCGTTTTCTTCACTGCTCACTCTTTAAGGTTGGTATAACCTCGTGCAGCTTTTGGTTGACACCGAGCATTGCCCTCGAGTTGATGGTCCTGGATTTGGGGAAAGCCGCAGGGTGGGGCAGCTGGATGGAAAAGAAACGGTGCCCTGCCTACACATCTGTCCTCATGTAAATGACCTTAGTGGACTTAGAGGGTACTTAACGCTTAATTGTGGTTTGCATAACAGCATCGTGAAAAAAGGAAACCAGCCACTGATTCTTGTGTGCTGTGCATCAGTCTGTGACTTGCAGTATTACACTGTCAGTGCTGTGGCTAGTGACTAACCCCAAACAGGACAGGCCTGTTACCTCCCTGCTCCAATGTGTCTGTGGTTCCTGGGGAATCCATTCTGTCCAGGTGCTTTCTCAAGGGAAATTGGGCTTGGGTGGGTGGGACCTGGGTGCCAAGCTGCTCGGCATGCAGTGTAAAATTATCTCTAGTTAAATGATTGCAAAAACATGAGAGCCTGGAGAGCTTTAGTTCCCCCCGGATTTTGGGGTGTAGGCTTTGAGAGTTACACAGCTCTGCTGGACACCCCACATTAGCCAGAGGGCAGGGTCAGATGTGTTCTGGAGGCTCCGGCAGGAGTTTTGAATGTTGGCACCACACCCGTTTGTTGTTTCAGCCTCTGCTTGAGGTTACTGTTCCCTGGCAGAGCTGGCAGAAGAGCGAGTCCATGGAAGTGCTGCAGAAATCCTTGCTGGGAGTGCTGCCTTCTGCTGTTACCTTTCCTTTGGGTGTGCTGTTTGCAGCTCTGACATGAAGCTCGTGTGCAGATCCTGTCTTTTGCCCAAGTGAAACAACAGAGCTCTTTGCTCGAGGCAAAATCCGAGTTCCTGGTGGTGGGGATTTCACACATTGGCAGGGGTGCTGTTAGAGCAGTTGCCAGAGGGCTTCTTCACCCCTGTTTGATGCCAGCAGGAGCGTTCACCTTACCGTGTGGCAGGTTGGATGTGGGACTGAGTGGAAACATGTCTTCCCTCTGAGTTGGTTTTTATCAGCACGTGTTCCCCACCTGCTTCCCTGTGCAGCACGGTGGGGTCATGGTGCAGTGCAGGAGCACGGAGAGGTGGAGTAGCAGACCCTGTGCAAACCAGTACCAGCACTGCAGAAGGGTTTGCACTGCCCTGAGTGTCAGTTTTTGTTCAGAATTAATCTTCCTTGTCTTTATGTGGTGCTTGAGTGAGTTAAGGAACCTTGCTGTTGCTCGTGGATGGAGCAGCATGGCCTCTAAGCAGGTGGGAGTGGTAGAGCCAGGCCTGGAAGGTGTCTGTCTGTCTGTCTGTCTGTGCTCTCTGTGGGTTGTCTGAGGTCATGCAGGAAGTGTGTGCCAGATGAGCACGTCTTATATTGGTATTGGACAATTATTTTCTGTTGAAACCATCTTTCAGTCTTTCTGAAATATTTTTGGAAAAGCTTATATAACTTCTGCTTTGTGTGGGCAGTGCAGATTGTAACGAGTACCATTCAGTAACTCGAGAATCTTCACAAATCTTTGACTGCAGTCCCTGGGTGCCTGGAGTCATTTTAAGTTCCTGCATTAATTCTCTTATTTGAATCATCCTGAGCTATGAATAGGGCTGCTGAATGTGTGTGTCCTTCTTTGTTCAGTGAAGCACCTCTGAGGCTCAGCTTACCTGGGAGTGCTTTGATTTTTCAGTGTCAGGGCATCAGTACTTGCACAGAATGTTTCAAGGTAAACATTTCAGATTTGGAATTCTGTAGCAGCCATAAAATCGTTTAATATTTGTCTCTGTAGGAGAAAAGTGCAAGTGTAATATAAATAAACAACTCACAACAATGCTGAAACCACAGTGCATTGAGCTGTGTTCTTTCCACAACAGGGAAACTTTGTTTCTCTAAAGGAATGTATAAAAATTAGTAAGAAAGGGGGGGAAAAAAAGTGCCTGTGCAAATTCCATTGTTTTTAGTGTGGCCTGAGTTTATTTTGGGAGAAGGAAGTAGATCTATTGGTAGGCATTCGTCAACTGTGATATGATGTTATTCTGAACTTTATTTTCAAAGAAAAAAAAAGGTAAAGACAAAACCTCCAAGATACAGCTCCCTGTGGATGCTGAGGGATTAGGGTTGCTGGAGGAATGAACTGAAGAATGAGTGCTGCTGATGTTCATTCATGTTCCAATGATAGTTGTAGCAGCTGAGCTGTGTTTGTTGAGCCAGATGTGTGTTTTCCAAATAACTGCTGATGGAAAAGGGAACCTACTGTCCCATTCCAGGAGTCCTTCCCAAATGTCAGTCCCCTCACTCACTCCTGAGTGCTCCCTGACCTGTGTAAGCCCAGGTAATTGCATTTCCAAAGGTCTGTTTAAACCTTACTGCCCCAAAGCTTCCCAAGGAATATCATCAGGTGTTTCCTTGGGTTTCCTTGCTGAGCTTAAACTCTTAATATTTTGTGTTCACTAAAAGTGATGCATAAGCTCAAGACCTAACCAGCCTTGATGAGTTGTGTGGTAAATATTAAACATTGTAAATGTGGAAATTAAATTCCCGTAGTGACCATTGAGCAAGTGTTTAAAATACACTTCAGCATTTAAAAAACTGTGGTAACTGTTCAGGAAGTCAGCAAACTTGGAATGTTATGCAGTTTTGCTGGAGCTCATCAGATAGACTGGAGAGTTAGCAGAGAGGTGCTCAGTTTGGATATTTTGGTATGAAGATGAGTTTGCTGTAGGATGGGGAACTGTTCTCCTGCTTTTGTCTGGGGTGGAGTTGATTTTGATCCCAGCAGCTGGTGCAGTGCTGTGGTTTGGATTTAGGATGAGCATTGATAGCACAGGGATGTTTTAGCTGTTGCTGAGCTGTGCTTACCTTCAGTCAAGGACTGCTGAGCTGCCCGTGCTCTGGCACTGGGGAGCTGCACCAGGAGCTGGAGGGAGCGTGGCCAGGACAGCTGGGCTGGCAGAGGGACATTCCACTCCCTGGGATAACAGGGACAGTGGGGAACTGGGGGGGCAGCCAGGAGGGGCCAGGCACTGCTCAGGTGGTGCTGAGCAGCTCTGCTGAGCATGGCTTACCTGTCAGGCTTTATTCCTCTCTTCACCTCCCTTTTTTTTTTTTTTTTTTTCTGTAACCATTATAATTACTCATTATGTTTTGCTTTATTTGATTTTTGAAACAGAACTTTCACCTTGTCCTGATGCTCCTTCCCATCCCAGTGGTGGGAAGGAGTGAGTGAGCAGCTGTGTGGTACTTCCTTGGCAGCTGGGTTAAACCACAACCACTCTAAAGTGCAGGCTTGCATTCCTTACAGGACAGCAGCAAGTGCCCTAATAAAACCTCTTCAAAAACCATTTTAGCCTGTTCAGAAATTCCATTGAAACTTCCAGATCTGCTGTGCAAGTGAACAGATTCAATTGATGGAGACAGTAGTAACAGAAGGAAAACTTGGCTCAAATGAAAATAACTGGCAAGATGGTTGTAACTTCAGTAAGAACTTTTGTGTTGTTCAGGCTGTATGGCTTTTAATTCAGAAAGGGATATTTGAACATTAGCTAGACATTATATCTCACTTAGCTAGGGTTGTCTTAAACACTTTCTGAGGGGAATCCTGAAATCCTAGGGGATTTGTTTCTACCTTACTAAATGTGAAAGTACTTAACCTGTTATACTGTAGGCTTTCTTAATCTATTGTGTGCATCTCCATTTCAACACTTGGCTCAAGAAACGTATCTTGCAGAAAAATGCCATCATAAGTGGCTTGAATATGAAAAATAATATTTTTAATTATGTTTTGTGTAAGGTAGGGGTCATAAAATAACAAGGAAGAAAGTTGTTCCCTATGATGTTCCCTATGACAGAACAGGTGTTTTATGTTCTTTTTTTGACAAGTGTAGCTTTAATTAAAATGATTTATTCTATAGACATTGGCTGTAAAGGAATAGAGATTAATATGCAGCGCAGACCTGTTTCAGAAACAATTACTTTCTTGATTTTACCTCAAACAGGACACCCTGATTGTTTGGTCAGAAGCAGAGAACTATGATTTAGCACTGAGTTTTCAAGAAAAAGCTGGCTGTGATGAAATTTGGGAGAAAATCTGCCAGGTACAGTAAATTGAAACATGCTGGTTTTTCCAGGTATTTTAGTGTCTTGTTTGGCTTGATGTATTTGTGCATCCTTTCTAAACCTGCTTGTAAAGTAAGCAAATCATTGTTCTTTGCTGTGCAAGGTCTTAAACTGCTCCTGCTTAGAGCACCAGTTGTTCTTTTCCTAATTGAATGTCAGGCTTTTGAAAAATCACTGTAATGGTGGGACTCAGGTGTGTTTGGGAGGGGAATGGTGTTTGTGTGATTGTGTTTATTAAAAAGGGACTGCCAGAGTTCCATGTTTTAATTGTCCCTCTCCCAGCTGGCTCAGGAAGCAGCTTGTGGAGTGCAGTGGAACTGCAAATGTGCTGTGAGGAGCCAGAGCTGCCTGGGGACACCCTGGTGTTGTTATTTCAGTTAGTGACCTGCTCACATTTGGGTCCATTTTGGGATCAGGCAGTAACTGTGCTCTCTTCCCTCAGGTTCAGGGCAAGGATCCTTCAGTGGAAGTCACACAGGACCTTATTGAGTCAGAAGAGGAGCACATAGAGGAAATGCCTGAAACCAGTCCTCTGATTGACCTTCCTACTTGTGAACTCAACAAACTTGAAGAGATTGCTGATCTAGTTACCTCTGTTCTTTCCTCACCCATCCGTAGGGAAAAGCTGGCTCTGGCCTTGGAGAATGAAGGCTACATCAAAAAACTGCTGCAGCTTTTCCAAGTCTGCGAGAATTTAGAGAACACCGAGGGCTTGCATCACTTGTATGAAATTATCAGAGGGATTTTGTTCCTCAACAAAGCAACTCTGTTTGAGGTGATGTTCTCTGATGAGTGTATTATGGATGTGGTCGGGTGCCTCGAGTACGATCCTTCTTTGGCTCAGCCAAAACGGCACAGGGAGTTCTTGACCAAAACAGCAAAATTTAAGGAGGTTATTCCTATTACAGACTCTGAACTCAGGCAAAAAATCCACCAGACTTACAGGGTACAGTATATTCAGGACATCATCTTGCCGACACCATCTGTTTTTGAAGAGAATTTTCTTTCTACCCTCACTTCCTTTATTTTCTTCAACAAAGTTGAGATTGTCAGTATGTTGCAGGTAAGTGGTTTTTCCTATGGTCTAGATGGATTGTGTGTGGATAGCTGTAGCTATAGTTTCAGAATGGATTACAGTGAATCACACACATCGTTTGCACAGTGTTTGGAATGCTTCCCCTGCTCTCTGATAGCTGTGATTTTGTATTTTGAAAAGATCCATTTCAGGTGAGTATATTAATATTTTTTAATGGGTCATAAAGCTGAAGATTTTTCTCCTTGATTCCCAAGCAACATAACAGCTTTTGGTCAAGTTTGTGTAGGTATTCAGGGAACAGACAACTTGTTGTATTGTGTATTAGGGACATTGTGCTGTCTTTGTAACAAATTCTGGATCTGTGATTTAAAAGAGCATGTTCAGAACCACTACTGTTAGACCATAGTACTAATTTCAAATGTTCATGTTGTCCTAAAGATGAAGTAATTAGTTGCAGGGTTTTTTCATACTGATATCCTGAAGTAATAATTAATAAATAACCAAGCTGTCACTTTATGAAAAGCTGTCCTGCACACTTTGTAGTCAGAAGAGGCTCCAAGGTGGTTGGGACCCTGGAAGGAACCTCAACGAAGAGCTCTGTGAATTTATGGCATTTTGGGGTTTTCAGCTGGTGCTGTGTTGTGCAAACTCTACCCAAATGGCTTTGTTCTGTTTATCTGTGTCCAAAAATGGTGCATTTGTGTAGGATGCATCACTGACCTCTTGAAGTGAGTGTGGAGAGCCTCTGTGAAACCAAGAATTGAGGAGAAGAGGAAGGGAGTAAAAATGGTGGAAAGAAAGGGGCACTGGAGACATAGAATATCCATATGGAATATGCTGATGAGTTCAGATATGGGTGAAATATGGTAAAGAGTTCAATAGAGGACTGGAAAATAAAACTAGAGAATTGGATGAATATGCTATTTGGCTTCTTTCTGCTATTTTCTTTGTGGCTCAATAGCAGAAAGAAACAAAAAATTAAATCCCCCTTGCAAAATTAATGGCTTTGTGTTAAACAGAGATTCTCCTTTAAATTCTTTCACATATATTTTCAAAAACTAAAAATAAATTCAGTATTATGCTCCTGAGGCCACAGTCCTGTTGGCATTTAGAGATTTTTAAGTCTGTAGAGTTGTTTATTTTTCATTGAAGCTGTACAGCACTGAGTATTTAATTGTGCAGTAACAGAGAACTCTGGTTTGCTGTTACCTCGAGTGCTCCTTGCAGGAGGTTCTGAAATCCTCTGACAGTTCCTTGTTGGTTCTGCCATGACTGTCTTTGCCATCACAGATGGAGTATAGAACAAGCAGGCAAACCTGTGTGCCACAAAGTCTGTAACTGAGAAATGTGGTGATTTACAGATCATGTTGCTCCTTGAGATTTGCAGGTTGAGAAGAAAGCACACGTGGAAAAGATGTTGTAGCACACTTGAGGAAAATTCCCTGGTAGTGGGCACCTCGGGTCCAGGGCTGCTTTCAGAGGCTGTGGTGTAAATCAGCTTGTTGGGCACAAGAACTGTAAAGCTCCTTTGGGTTTGGGGAGCACATGGGACGTCCTGTTACCCTAAATACACTGGCAAAGCTCCCTGGGAGGAGGCAGTTGAGAGGAGCAGCAGGTTGTGTTTGCAAAGCTCCTTTCTACGTGCCATGGAGCCCTAGATCCCAGTGCTGCTGCTGCTGCAAGGAGCCTCCATCCATCCCCTGCTCCAGGACACAGCCCTGGGCTGAGCAGCAGCCTCAGACAAGCAGGGGATGTTTCTGTGCTCAGGCAGGGCTTTTCTACTCTATCTGCCTTTGACTGTAGTATGGTTTGGGGTTTTTTTGTAACAGGCTTGATTAAGCTGTTTAAGCCAGCAAAGCTTAAAATAAACTGCTAAATCTGTGTGTGTTGCACTCCCTGTGATGTTGGTTCCAGGTATCCTTTGTAAAGCACTTCTATCCCCACATCTTATAATTGTCAAGAAAACGTTTGCCAGTCTTTGGCTGGCATTGCTGTGACTCTAAAAACTCTGTATTAAGTTACTCTAATAAAGCAGAGAGATTTTAGTGACAGCACTCAGCAAAATAGAGAGGTAAGCACACTGTGTCATGCAGTGTAAAGTTCATGTATTATTGGAATGCTGCTGTTCTGTTTGTTTTTGTGCAGTGCACAAATTTATTGAGTTGAATTGGTACAGTAATGCAAAATTTTGTAAAGCTGTAGCATGTTACTGTTTGCTGTCAGATTTACATTGTTTTTAAAAGGTAACAGAAACATTTGAGTTTGAGAGATTGCCAACACAATTTTCAGTGTGAAAGAGTGCAGAATAATCAAAGGGCAGGAAGTGCCCAAACCCTTGAGAGATGCTGATGTTCACTCTGGTTTTTGGGTACCTCTTCATCTTATGGGGTGACTGAAATGCTTTGCAAGGAGTGAGGTGTTGTCCTGGATATACTTAATTATCTCTTGGTAACAGAGGATGTGAATATGAAAAACCAGTAGTAGCCCATGAAGTTTCCCAGCTTGGCAGAGCAGAGCATGTACAAGTGGGAGAGGTTTTGTTGTGAGTAAGGTAACAGGGTCATGCCTGCAAAGTTGTCCCTTGGCTGGCACTTTGTAGTTGCAGTTTTAGGGACCATCAGTGAGCTCAGCTTCACCTGGCTCTGCTCTCCTGGAGCTGCTGCTGCTGCTCAGAGGGAGTGCTGAAACAATGCCCTGGGAAAGATCCCACTGGATGTGTGCTCTGGCACCTGTTTTCTTTGGGATGAACTGGATGCAGAGCTGGAATTTCTGCAGGGCTGGATCCTGTAAGGATTAAGTTGTTTTCCAGAGGCACTATGTAAGGTGTGTTCCTTTTGTGTGTTGCACAGGAGGACGAGAAGTTTTTATCAGAAGTTTTTGCACAATTGACAGATGAAGCTACAGACGACGACAAACGGTGTGAACTGGTGAGTGAGGGATGGAGGAGAAACAGGGAAACTTCTGCACTCACTGAGGGATTTCTGTAGATTCAGCCAGCACACAAACTCTGCACAAACTGTAACTGTTTCATCCTTTCAGAGAGTTTTTTTCTGACTCAATGCACCTGTCATTCTTTTTTCCCTGTGCACCAGGTGAACTTCTTCAAGGAATTCTGCGCCTTTTCTCAGACGTTACAACCTCAGAACAGAGATGCGTTTTTCAAAACTTTGGCAAAGCTGGGAATTCTTCCAGCTCTTGAAATTGTAATGGTGAGTGAAACCTCAAGCTGATTTTAAGGCAAGGAGAAGAGGCACAGCCACTGAAGCAGGTTTGGCCCTGCTGAGCCCCTGTGCGTCAGTCTGGCTGTGCTGGCAGTGGGGGCTGAGTGGAGCCTGACCCCGCTGCTCTGGGCATTGTGACTCTGTGTGAGCCTGTGGGCAGCACAGTCCTTGGGACACGGGGCTGGAAAAACTGGCAGAGGCTCTGTGTGCAGTGGCAGCTGGATTGTTGTTGTGGTTGTTGCTGGCCCAGGGCCAGAGAAGTATTTTTAGATAATCTTGAACTGTTGGCTGGTTCCTCCCAAAAGATCCCATAATCCTGTCGTTAGCAGATTAATCTGTCCTAATCAGCAGTGGGAAAATGGAATTTCTTTCACTCCTCTGTGGGCAGCTGTTGCTGCCTGAGCATTGCAATTAATTTTGCTGGTTTATTGTTGTTTTTCTCTAACCCTATTACTGTGTTTCTCATAGAAACTCTTGTAATGAGACATTCTCAAAACTTAAAGCTACCTATGGTTTGTAGCTTTACTTGATAAAAAACACCAACTTAATTTGTTCTTGCTAATCAATTTCTCTCTTTATTAGGGAATGGATGATCTGCAAGTTAGATCTGCTGCTACAGATATATTTTCTTATCTAGTAGAATTTAGCCCATCCATGGTCCGAGAATTTGTGATGCAAGAGGCCCAGCAGAGTGATGATGTAAGTCACAGTGGTTTGCAGTTTGCTGACTGTACCAGTCTTTGGGCAGGCAAGAACAAACAACACAGTAAAACAAACCTCTAGAAACACAGGAAAAAGTGAATTTAATACATAAACATTTCTGAGCCTGTTGGTGAGGTGTGAGCTGGCAATTTTGGAAATCTGACTAACAAGGGTTGTCGGTGTGGAGGGGTGTACTTGCCAGAATTTCTGTATCCAAATGCAGCTCTCAATTCTTCAGTTTCATTTAAATTTGCCTTGGAAAAATTACAGAGACTATGGAAACTACTTTGAAACTGTGTCTGATTGTTGGGTGGTGTGTTTGTTTGGGATTTTCCTGCAGGACATCCTCCTCATCAATGTGGTGATTGAGCAGATGATCTGCGACACGGATCCGGAGCTGGGGGGAGCTGTTCAGCTCATGGGGCTGCTGAGGACTCTGATTGACCCAGAGAACATGCTGGCCACAGCCAATGTAAGGAGGTGTGGGGGTACAGGTGCTGCACTGCCTCAGCAGAGCTGCAAACATGACATTCTCTGTCTTTGCTCTGATAATCAGTTTAAACAAGCCAAAAATAAGCTTAGCGTTTCCATTTTGGGGCACTGTGCAGGTGTTTATTAAAAAAGTTTTGTCAAACTTTGAGTTGTTGGTGATTTTTTTCAGTAGATGTTTGCATGGTGGGGATTTTTTGGTGATGGTGAGCTTGGTTAGTTGTCCCAAAATGCAAAAACCAATTTTCCTTGAGCAAAGACAGTCTTGCAGGCCCAGCAAATATACAGGCAGACCTGAAGGAGCCAGTAGAATCCTGTGGGGGCTGTTTCCTGTGTTACTGTTCTTTGTTATTTAAAAGCCTGTGTACAAATCCCAGTGTTTAATAAAGGTATTTTTGTTTCAGAAAACAGAAAAGAGTGAATTTCTCAATTTCTTCTACAACCATTGTATGCACGTTCTCACTGCGCCGCTTCTGGCCAATACATCAGAAGATAAATGTGAAAAAGGTACTGAATATTTCCATTTCCTTTCTCCTCCTCTCAGGCCTCTGCTGTTTGGCAGCTGGGAATGTGCTTGTGGAAAAGTGCTGCTTCCCCAGGACAGGGCTGTCAGCTCTTCCTGCAGCTCTGGGTGCTGCTGGAGCTTTGTGCTGTGCTTTATGGAAGTGCACTTCCTTTATGTTAATCATGCTAATATACACTTGTTAATTGCATTGAAAAAATAGTTCCTGCAAAGCACAGTGTCTGTAGGTCTCAAATGGTAAGTAAAAAAAAGGTTTTATTTTATACAAAAATAAAACTTGTAAAATATCCTTAGTACTCATTTTAATGCGTTGTTTGAAAAATTTAGGATTGGTGCTCTTATTCTATATCATATTCCTAAGTTTTAGGTTATATATTTTCACCTAGATGGATTTAAAACTTTTAAAGGTAAATTAAATACAGAAATCTCATCTGACTACATTCTTGCTGTGTGTTCATGTCCCTGTAGCTCATAAACCTTTGATCTGATGAAAAAATCTAGAATTGATTGTTTATCCCCATCTTTTAAACCTTCACAGTGCTTTGAAAACCATGTTCTGATTTTTGTTTTTATTTTCTCTTTATCAGATGCAGTAGTTGGATCCACTAAGAGTAATACAATTTGTCCTGGTAAGTTTGAATTGACTTTGAGTTTTGCAACTTGTTTTGTGTGCTGTGTATGGTATTCTATTCAAAAAGAAAAAAAAAATAGCTAGGTGTGCCTCTATTTTCTTTAATACTATTTACTGAAATAGATGCAGGGGCTTTGCTTGAGATGACCAGAAGCTGAACGAACATTTTAATGTTTTTTTAGTGTTTTTTTTTTTTATCTAGTCAGTCTTGCTACTGGAAGTTTAAATTGTTAATTTTTCTTGCAGATAATTACCAAACAGCACAACTACTTGCCTTAATTTTGGAGCTGCTTACTTTTTGTGTGGAACACCACACATATCACATCAAGAATTACATTATGAACAAAGATTTGCTAAGAAGAGTACTGGTCTTGATGAATTCAAAACACACCTTTCTGGCCTTGTGTGAGTATGGAGCTGTTGTGATTTCCTTACTCCAGGCACGGTGTGCAGTGTGGGGAAGGTTGAACTCAGAATTTGTGGTAATGACTGTGGAGGAGATGGGAATGCTCTGGGTTTGGGGGTGCACCTTCCTCTGGCTAGCACCAGGGGTTTCAGCTGTGACTATGAACTCCTTGAACTGTTGTGGCCACAGGTGCTCTTCGCTTTATGAGGAGGATCATTGGGCTGAAGGATGAGTTTTACAACCGCTACATCACCAAGGGGAACCTCTTTGAGCCAGTCATCAACGCCCTGCTGGACAACGGCACTCGCTACAACCTGCTCAACTCGGCTGTGATCGAGCTCTTCGAGTTCATCCGAGTGGTGAGGCAGCTGCAGCTCTGCCAGCACCCTGCTCCTTGGAGAACAAGGAATTCCAGCAGCTCCTGAGCTGCTCCAGGGCCTTCGTGTGTGGGAGGCTTTGCTGGGAATCTCTGCGGTCTGGGAAAGTGAAGGGTGGCTTTTACTTGTAGGATATGGTAGCTGCTGTCTTTTCCAGCAATATTAGGAATTTGTAGGATTTGCCTGATAGAGTGAGAGACTTGGTAGAGGGGAACTGACCAAAAAGTTCCACATGAGCTGCTGCAGTTGCTGAGGACAGGGCACAGCTCTCCTACATAAAAGATCTTTGTTTGACAGAAGTATCACAAATACAGTTGGGACACTGCTGGGTCCATTGTCTGTTTCTATGGGAAGCCTAATAATTATTTCTCAATCTCATCTCTTTTATTAAGGATAAATCTGTTTTCATGCTTCACATTTGTATAATTTTGTACAGCAATGCTTTAGCTCTGGGCAAGAAATCAGTTACTTTCCAAACTAAACTCAAAAGCTTTCTGAACTTCTGCCTGTGCCCGTTTGAGGCTGAAATCCTGTTTTGTTCTTTTGCAGGAAGATATTAAGTCCCTTATTGCACACATAGTTGAAAACTTCTACAATGCACTTGAATCTATTGAGTATGTTCAGACATTCAAGGGACTGAAGACAAAATATGAGCAGGAGAAGGACCGACAAAGCCAGAAGCTGAACAGGTAGGGCCCGGTTTGTGTTCTCTGAGCCTGGCAGGGGCTGCTCTTGCTTTCCTCCTTCCCAGAGGACAGCAGTCCCATGGGACTGGGATTGGGTTTTATTCTTGGTGAAAACTCCTCAGATTAGAGGAAAGCCCCATCTGCCTTTCTTGTGGCCATGTGTAGTAGAGCTGATGCTGGTTAGTGAACTAAATGTCATGTTCAGAAAGCTCTCAGCTTGAGAAGAGCAGAATGTTGCTCTGTCACTCTGATTTGGGATTCAGTCTGGCTCATCCTCAGCTGGGGTGTGGGTGAGTCTTGGTGAGGGCAGAGCCAGGGCTGGAGCTGGAGCTGCGTTGCCTGAATTCCCTCTAAAGCTCTGGAAGGTGTTTCTGATCCTGAGGCAGCAGCCAAGCTGGAATCCCTGTGTGTGTCTCTTACAGTGTCCCATCCATATTGCGTAGCAATAGATTCCGCAGGGATGCCAGAGCCTTGGAGGAAGATGAAGAGATGTGGTTCAATGAAGATGAAGAGGAAGAAGGCGAAGCTGTTGTACCTCCAGTTGAGAAGTCAAAACAGGAGGATGATTTTCCAGATAGCTATGAGAAATTTATGGAAACTAAAAAAGGTATTTACTCCGTTTGACCTTGTTGGCACTGGAAGTGCTCCATGGCAGATACGTGGAGTCTCAGCTAAACTAACCTGTGGTTTGTGCTCTGTACCTCCAGAAGCAGTACAGGGTATTCCATGTAATTGAGTCATGAGATCCATGAGTGTCTTTGCAAGCCAGTTTAGGATTAAAGTAACGAGTTAAACTGCTCGGAGCACGCATCTGGTTTAAGTGCTGTTCAAAAGCAGGACTTTGAGTGTGCCTGTGTGCTCCAGGTGAGCCGTGTCCCCGTGCCCTCAGCATCCAGGCCCTGCTCAGTTTGCTGCTGGGCTCAGGATGGGCGTGGTTGGGGAACTGAGAATTGCAGCAGAATTGGAACCACAATACCTGCTGGCTCTGGCCCTGCGATTGCACTGTGATGTGGATTGTACTCCTTGCTGTGCAGCTGATACCTAAGTGTGACAATGTTTGTCCCTCAGCTAAGGAGAGTGAAGACAAAGAGAATCTTCCAAAAAGGACTTCAGCTGGGGGATTCAAATTCACTTTTTCCCACTCAGCCAGCGCAGCCAACGGTGCGAACGGTGCAAACAGCAAATCTGTGGCAGCTCAGACATCACCAGCGAGCTCCAACGGCTCCTCCTCCAAGAGCACAGCCCTGAGCCCAGCACTGCCGGCCCCCAAGGTGGGAGAGCTTGTGGGAGAGCTGGGGGGGCTGTCCTGCACAGGGGAGCACTCACACAGCTGTGGGCAGCAGGGCTGGGCTGGGGAAATTCACCCCGAGCCCTGCAGGGAATCCCTCACTGCTCTGGGGAGGTCTCGGTGGGGCTGGGCTGGGGAAATTCACCCTGAGCCCTGCAGGGAATCCCTCACTGGTCTCAGTGGGGCTGGGCTGGGGAAATTCACCCTGAGCCCCCAGGAAATCCCTCGCTGGTCTCAGTGGGGCTGGGCTGGGGACATTCACCCTGAGCCCCCAGGGAATCCTTCACTGGTCTCAGTGGGGCTGGGCTGGGGACATTCACCCTGAGCCCTGCAGGGAATCCCTCACTGGTCTCAGTGGGGCTGGGCTGGGGACATTCACCCTGAGCCCCCAGGGAATCCCTCACTGCTCTGGGGGGGTCTCAGTGGGGCTGGGCAGTGTTGGAATCTGGTGGGCACAGTCTGATCCCACATCCTCTGCATCATTTCACTGCTGCTGCTTTTTGTTCTGCTCTGTGTATCTGATGTACAAAGCAAATTGGGGTTTTTGGGAACTCTGTTAGAGCCCCATTGGCTGGCAATTACCGAGGAGACAAATGCAGTGAGTGACCCTCTGTGGTGCCTGACTCAGCCATGCATTGTTGGAATCCTCAGCCACTGAGCTCCTGAGCAGCTGCAGAAAGTGTGGCAGGGACTGACTGCCCACCCTGAGGCTGAGCAGCCAGAGGGAGGGCAGCCTGCATGTTGCAGTTTGTGTCTGTCCCACTGGGCTAAAAGTGGTTTTTAAACAATTCTCAGTCCAGACCCAGAGGAGTGAGAGAGCTCCAGGACATTTTGCAGCTTGAGGTTCAAACCCATTTTCCAGACAAATGGAACTTGGAATGCCAAAGGCTGGTGTGCCCTGGACAGGTTGGCTGGAGGTTTTGTTCATAATTTGCACCTTTCTAGGCACTTCAATATAAAAATTTCCTTTTTCTAATTGGCAGGGAAGTCTAGTTGGGCTGGTGGATTATCCTGATGATGAAGATGATGATGAAGAGGAGGAGACATCTCCAAGGAAAAGACCTCGTCTGGGTTCATAAAAGAAACCAAAAGTTTGGAATAAGAACTTTTATTATGGGGTTTCAAATGCTGCAACTGTTTTAAGAGCTAAAAAGAATCTGATTCAGAAAGCTTTCTCCCATGAGTATATAAGACAATACAAGGAGTAGCAAAAGAAACTCGGTCTATCAGCTAGAAAGGGTTAGTTCTGTAAACACAAAGCTTCCAAGGAACTTAATGTCTTTCTAGAAAGTAAGGAGTCTGCCATTCAGGCTGTCAAAAAAAAGAAAAAATAAAAAAAAAGGTGGGTTAGTATTCTCAGAACCTGGATGATGGCTTCTCAGCAAGGAAAGTCTCAGGTGTCGGGAGGGAAAGGGGGAGGGAAAGGTATGGTAACACTTTTTTAAAATATTGCAGGGTTTCCCCAGTGTTTAACAGAACTAGGAAAAAAATTCAAGCTTAAATTTTGAACCCAGTAATCTTAATTTTGTAATGGTGCTGTCAGTTGTGTTCTTTTAGCAATGCCTCTTTTAAAAAAATTTTAAGGGAAAACTAACTCCGTTTGCATAAGAACAATCCATATTTTGGGACCATTTATTACCAACTAAACTGCATTTCTCATGGTTGGAGGGAGGGGCACTGCAGTTATAGTGCATGTTGAGTTGTTTAAAACAGTTCAAAGAAGTTTTAATTTGTATTTTCCAAGAGGAGAGAATGGAAGCTGGATTCAAAATGGAAAGTTTTGCTTGTTTTGTCAGTAAGACGTCCAGAGATATCTATGCCAAGGAGCAGTGGCTTCCCAGGAGCTGCTTGTGTCTTGGTGGGGACATCCCTCAGCTGTTGGCTCCAGCTTGGGAAGAGCCCAAATTCCAATGGTGTTCCAAGGGCTGCCTCCCTGTTTGGGAGCTGAAATTGCATGGTTGAGGTGGGAATAAGAAACACTCAGTTTCTCATAGTGATGGGCTGAGCAGCATTTAACACCAAAGTCAGTTTGGACCAAGAGAACACCTTGAGGGCTTGGAGGCAGAATCCACAAGGAGCACCAGAACCTGGGGGTGGGACAAAGCTGCTTTTTTAAAACACAAAAGCACATTCCACATAGGTGAGCGAGCTGTGACAGGAATAGGGGAGTTCATGGCAAGGTGGCAAACAGTCCAGGTCTTCTTTTCAAGAGCAGCACATGAACTGTAAATATTTCAATGTTAGTTTGCCCATATGTGATCTGAGATCGTAACTCAGTGAGAGATTTCCCAGCGACTGTGTCAGAGATGTTCAAGATGGAACCAGCTGCAATCCACCACATAGATCACTCTTGTAATATGTGTTATGGGTCCATTTCTCCTGGAATAGTTTAAACTGAAGCAGTTTCTCTGTTTTGGAGATTTTTGTAGTTAGTTTTAATTTTAGCTCTTGTTTGGAAAAAGATGGGCTGTCTGTGTAGATATGAAGTATAGTTTTTTCCATAAAACAGAAGTTTATTTTGTATTAAAGATACCACTGTACTTGTTTTACACCATTTGTATACATGTGGTGATATTAATGCTGAACTGTAAAATTCAGGAATTAAAATGTGACCCTGTAATTCCATAATTATTGCTTTTGTTTGATTTGTTACACATGGTAAGTGAACTCAGGCTTTTCACTGTGGATGTTGTTTAAGGTTAGTTATCCATGCAGGTTTCCAAGGATGGAATCCCAGAGGGAAGGGGTGAGCTCTTCCCTGTGTGTAAGCAAGACACAGGTGCTCTGATGGCCCTGGGGACAGTGGTCACCCAGCACAGGACTCTGAGGGAACAGCTCCAGAGCCAAGGAGTGTTTGCCAGGGAAGAGAAGCTGCAGCACCACCCTCATGAGCTCACTCTGGAGCTGCTGTGCTTCCCAGTGGCTCTCTGTCTCCATCACCAAAGATTATTCACAGGCCATGAGAGCAGCAGGTACCTGGGAAGTGCCTTCACTCACCTGAGGAGAAGTGGCATCACCTGGAGCTTGGACCTGCATTCCTGATTCTCAACAGCCTCCCAAGTTCTCCAGGGACTCCTGAGCAGTGCCAGTCCTTGCCCTGCTCACCACACCAGCTACTGCAGGATAGCTGGAGCTTTAAAAACACACTCCAACAGGAGCTTGTTTCACAGCAAAACCAAGAATGTCATCAGTTTTGATGGTTCCTAGGAAAGGACTGGGTTGAAGTGGCAGCAGATTTCCTGTTCAACACCAACCTGCAATGCTGGGAGAAGGTGACACCCAGCACTTTCTGGCTTCTCCCTGGGGCTGTCACCCCTGGGTGCTGGTTCCCTGTCTGCCCTCAAGGGCAGCTGTGTTTGTTCTGCCTGGGCCCTTCCACTGCCACCCCTCTGGGGAAAACAGAACATCTGCCAACGTGTACCAGTTATAAATGCTATTTTAATAAAAATTCCATGAAACTCGAATGGGTGGGTTTGTGTCTTTTCCTGGGAGTTGCTGTGGCAGTGAGGTGATGCCCTGGGCAAAGAGCAACCTCTTTCTCCTTAAATTGGTCACAGCCAAACCAGTAAAGGATTTAAACAGGTTTCTGCTACTCTGGCAGTGGATTGCTGGGAACAGCCTCAGCTTTGCACTAAAGCAACTCCTGTTATTTAAAGCTGCATTTATTGCAAACTGGGACCTGGGCACTGTCACCCACTGTAACCTGGAGTTAATTTGTGAATGTCTTGAATCCCAAGGTACATTGGCTTTTCACAAATGAGGTGGTTTGAAGGTGCAGTTCCTTGTGAAACCAGACTTTATTGCGCTGCACAGCTGGAAAAGAGCCATTTGTTTGCAATGGGCTAATGAAAGGAACCAAGTTGTGCACTGTTGCAATGAAGAAGTTCACGTGCTGGGCTGGGAGCTGTTGCCTCAGGGACTCCCTCCCCAGCTCTCCATGGCTCCTCTGCTCTGCAGGCTCAGGGCTGTGCCCTGCAGTGGGACAGAGCCAGGGAGCTCCCAGCACTCTGCAAAACCAGTGTCCATGGAGAGTTCAGTGGCATTTGCAATAGGGAGTTACCAGGTACTGAGCTGCTTGGCTGGAAGTTCTCTAAAGCCCAGGGCAAGATTGGAAATCCCTTCACTTACTGAGAACTTATTCTAAAACATCCCTCTGTTCTTGGGGTCAGCAGTGAGCCTCTTCAAACTACCGCTTATTAATGACTTCTTCTTTCAGCTTCTCTGCAAGCATCTTCCTCTTCTGCAGCAGCCTCTGCTTCTCTTCTGACACTTCCTAAAACCAGAGTGAGAACAACACTGCACTGAGCAACCACTGCATGGAGCAGAGGGGTGGAACTGGAGTTAATCAGGGGGGTTTGATGATGCTGCAGCCAACCCAACCAATGCCAAGCTCATCACTGAAACTCCCAGCCCAAAGCTTCTGCAAAACCAGTAACTTGGAAATATTTCCCCCCTTGTTCTTTTTAACCCGTTCCCACTATTCAGCAGCCACATGGACACCTGCACTGAAAGCAGGTGGGTTTATATGGAATATAATTTTATATTTATATGCTTCACCTCTTTGGGAGGGGACTCCTCCTCTTTCTGCTCAGTGTTTGGTGCTGGTGCATTATTTTTTGACTCTTTCTTTGTAGCCAGCAGCAGGTCTCGTTTTTTCTTTAGGTAATCCTCACGTTGCTTCAGCTGCTGCTTTTCAGCTTCTGATAAATTCTGGGGGAAAAAAAATTAAGATTTTGAAATTAATTCTTTTGTATCAATGTGCAAGAAAAATACATTGACATCCTATTTGCCTCCAAAATTACCAGGTGAAAACAAATCCAAGTTGAGGCTTCAAGTCAGAGCTGTCTCCTAAAAAATTACCCAAGGACTGAATTCTACTCTGAAAACAGAAATCATGAGCTGAACTTTGTGCTAATTAAACTGTGAATAACCTGAAAAAGTTTTTACAGGTTTGTTTTTAAAAAAAATCCAAAATAACCCAAACCCACCTGATTACAATAACAGAAAATCTGTATTTAAATATAATGCTATTTAAAATACATATTCTACATGTAATCCTCTCCTTTTGCACTTTATGTCTGGCTTTTTTTTCTTATTTGTTTTTAACTTACAGGTCCTTTCACCCCAGCTTTTTGCACTGTGTTCTCTGAACCTTTCCCAGCAGACCTTTTCTTAGTGTCTTCTTTCCCCTTGGTACAAGAGGGCTGGGGTAAGTTTTCAGCTCCTTTTTGTACTGGGCAAACTGGTCTGGGGTCTTCTTTTGTAGATTTATGAGATCCCTCTAAGTAATTTTACATAGAAAACAAGTAGGAAGAATAAAAATACATCAGATAAAAATCATCAATCAGAACAGAACATCATGGAATAGTAAAACACCCCATGTTGGAAAGCATTCCTGCAAGGCAAATGCACTTTACTCACAGCCTTATCCAGCCAAGTTCTTAAAATCTTGATACAAGTGGATCTTGAATCCTTTAAAGCCAGCATCATGTTGCCCACTCAGCACTGCACTCCCCCTGAAATTACCTAATGGGCATTTGGGAGTTTCTTCAGAATGCTCAGCTCCCTCAGTGGATTCCTTAACTTTACCAGCCTCTCTCGAATCTCCTGGAGAACTGTGGCTAACATCTGGAGCTTTGAGTTTAGCACGTGCCTTGAATTAGAAAACAAAGAAACCCAGGTGTTACATTTCCCGGCACTGGAGCTCAGGCACTGAACTGTCCACACAAAGGAATCTCCCAGCAGAACTTCCAGTTAAAACTGCACTGTTTACTCTACAGACAATCCAACCCTTCTCTCAGAATTTCTGCCCAGAAATTGTCTCTGCTGATGATCAATCGTGTCATTCATGTCAGAACCCCACACCACTCATTCAAATATCAAATTATTTTGTGTTAAAACATTCTTTTAACAACACATGTATCACTGAGCACTATCACCTTCTCTGGCCAGGTGAACTTGCCTGGGGGCTCTGCAATCTGGCTTGTTTATCAAGATTATTGATACTCTTGGTAATCTGTAGAACTTTGGATAAACCTGCCTGTTTTCTCAGTCAAGGGGAGGTTTATTGCCATGACTCCACTACTTGGCCAGTCCCCATTTACATTCAGTTTCCTTTCTCTGTGCTTTATTCTGATGGACACCAAGGGATGGTCTCTTGGAGAGGATTTCTGGGTGCTGGTGATTAGTTCTGTCTTGTGAACACTTAATGAATAACAACTCTGTGTATCAAGTGATCCTGAGGGTAATTCCTGCAGGATTATGAGTGCTGTCATCTCCCAGCAGCTTACACTGGGAAGGCTCTTTGATCCTGACAATATCAGCAATCCAGCTGCTCTCTAGGTCTGGAAGGTTGACACCCTTTTTTCAGGATTTCAGATCCAGGTGCTGAGCAGGGAATGTGCTTCTTGTGGGATACTGAATTGATGGAACACACAGCCAGAACAGAATATCAGGGCATTTCTTAACCATCCCCATAACTCACATACAAAGGTAAGATACTCACTTCTTCAGTCCTCTTTCTCTCTTGCTCTATTTCATACTCTTCCTTAGATTTTCTGTAACAATAAACATGAGTAAATATTCAAAACTCCTTTAGTGGCAGTGGTTTTCAAGGAAATTTAACACTGCTTAAGTATTTGAGGACTATCAAAGCAATTACAATGTAATGTGAATTTGTCAGTATCCAAAATATTTCCATGATTTAAGTCTTAATAGAAATAAATAATTGGGATAAACACACAAGAACCCACTGTCCCCAACTATCTTTGTGCTAAAATAATTGTGTAAGAATTTCCAGGACTTATCTGTCCCTTTGTTTCATTTGCTGATTTAAAGACAGGAAGGGAAGCATTTCCAGAATCCAGAGAGAAAATAGCATTATCTAATAAAACCTGGATGGATTCACTTGCTGTTCTTTGTTTATGTGTCTGTGAACTGGGGGTGGGGGAGAATCTGCACAAGTTGTAGTGGTCTCACACAGATCACAGCAACAGTTCTCACTCACTATTTTGATACTCCTGAGCACACCCACTGCCCAGCACCACCCATTTTCTCTCAGCTGGGATTTGAAAAGAACATTGCTGTTATCTGTGAGATGAAGGCAGTTCCCTGGAAAAGGCTGGAAGAGTTAGGTACCACAGACCTCTGTTTCAAAATAATGTACAAAGTGGGACTGATTGATTTCCTACCTTAGAACCTCCCTGAGTATTTTCATTTCTTCCTGTTCAATTTCAGTGAATACATCAGAACCCTCAGTCAAACACTCAGGCAATACACCTGGAAAAAAACAAGATTTATGCATTATTCTAAGGAAAATGATTTTGTGCTCCAATTGGCAGAGAGGAAAAGAAAATAAAAAAAAAACCCAAACCCAAACACTAGAAAATCACATTCAGAAAACCAAAGCCATGTAATTCTTCCTCTGAAACTGTTTCCACAAAGGCCCTAGATCCTAGAGGAAAAGGTCTGAAATCCTGGTAGGAAAAAGGTGAAGATTTCTGGCAATGAAAGTTTTGACAACAAAGGTTAAGCCAAACTCTGCACTGGCCATTATGTGGCATTTCCTGTAGGCTGCAATTCAGCCATGGCCACCTGAACCACTCCCAAATTTACCTGTTAAATGAAAAGTGAAATTTAAACATAATTCTCTGAAAAACACACGTAGAGTAAGAAGATAAAAGGAAACAGTAAAACTAAGGACATGGAAGGAAGGAGTGGGATTAAAATCCTTTCAGAAGCAGCAGAGTTGGGTGTGGATTATTTTCTCCATGATGAAGACATTAACTTGAGCTCTCTGAGTGGATTTTTCAGTGTGAATTGCAGAGCAAGCACAGCAGACACTAACACCAAATTCTGTTAACTTTAAAGTACAGACAGCTGTCACTGAGAGTGCAAGCCAAGGACTAGGTAATGAAACCCCTGTCCAGTAACATCAGCTGGATGTTTCCCAGGAACTTGGACTGGAGCAGAACCAGCATTCCACTCTCATTTATGAATGGCTTAAAGAGTCACCAAAAGAACACTAAAAACCTGCAGTGAACCCCTCTGCTCATCATTCCTCACCATTTCTCTCTTTGATGATTCGAATTGCTTGCAGTTGCATTTCAATATTTTTCTGTACCATCATTTTTTTAAATAGTCTAAAATCTTCTGCTGCCAAAACTGTTTGCAGGATGGCCTGTGGGAGGAAAGACATGCACAAAATTAAACCCCCACAGAAATCCTAACCAGCTTGGTCTGTTTGAAATTAGCTTGATTTTTTTCAGTTCTGGGGAGCATGTTTTTAATAATTATATTTCATTCTCCTATCTGTCTGTTTTTCCAGATACCAAGAAGAGCTCATGGTCAGCAAAATAACTTGGTGGGTTATGTCTTTAGATCAACATGTCTGCAGTAACATTATGGCAATATTTGACAAAACTGAGTTTCCCAGTGTAAGTTTACAGCTGCAGCTCAATTGAAAATTACAGTTTCACCATGAAAACTTTTCCAAGTTTCCTCTCCTGGCAGCTGTGTTAGGGAAAACATTAAACCAAGAATGAAATCCATACATTCCCTAATGAAGGCAAATACCTGGGAGGTGTGGGTCTTTGCAAGAGGAGAAGAAAAAGCCTCTTGAAACTTCTCCTCATTAATTCCAACTTCTTTAAGGTAGTCCTCTAATAATCTCTCCACCTGTAAGAAAATACAAGCTTTACCTTTGAGGTTTTTCCCTGAGAATCATAGGAATTTTTGTCATTCTTGCCTATTCTTTTCTGCTGATGCTGTGGTTTGTAAACTCAAAGGAAAGTCACTACAATAGCACAACTGACTTTTCTGATGTCAAGCTTTATTTGCTTTCATGAACTGTTCAAAATGAGCGTTGTTATTCCTAAATTTGATGACTCCTTTATGTATCCTCTCCAGTTTCCAGGACTCTCACTTGTGTGCCTTTTTCCCAGACTCCTGGCTAGTATTCCTCAGGGCTTTTTGATGAAAGTAAAAGGTTTTTTGCCAGTCTGTGCCTGAAAGCCTTTAGGGTCAGAGCAGAAATGGATGTTGGTTTGTATTTATTCAATCAAAGCTTTTTAATATCATGTATTCCCCAGCTTCATTACAGAAAGAGTGTGTTAGAAAGCTGCATGTCGTGTTTCATAGGTATTTAAGCTCCAAAATTGTCCTGCAGTTTTTTCTGATAATTTAAAGATAATTCTAAATATTTTCCAGACTCATTAGTGAACAAAATACAAGCTGTGAGTGTTCTCAGACATCCTGCTGGTTGTCATTTTAACTTGACAGAAAATAACATTATCAAGCTTATAAATACAATCTTGAAGGTAGTGGATACTTTGATTTTAATGAAAAATATGTAAAACAGCCTAAGAGCTATGACTGTGTCACAGTTTCTTTTCTCTGTACCTGATCTTCAGGCATAAAAATGTATATGACAACTACAACTCATGGGATTTCTCAATAACATGGAAAAATTCTAAATTACAATAACAACCCAATTAGAAGCTCATCTAAATACTCATTTAACATTTTAAATTGTTTAGCTTTACCACAAAGTGTGAATAATGCTCACCAGAGCTTGGTACTCCTGATAAATTTCTGTGTAAGACAGCTTGCTTTCTTCTTCATCATCAAAAACTGAGGAGGGGGAAGAAGAAACATTTTGCAGTCAGTGTACAAACCACCACAAATTAACTCACAACCTAAATAGCAAGATTGACCTTTATAGGGTAATATATTTAATCAATGAAAATATAGGCCATGATTTATAAAAGTCCTGTGTTTTTCCACACACTCAGAATAAATGTGTGCTTTTGATAATTAAAAGTAATTAGCTGTATAATTTAATATTGGGAAAATGTATCTTCACAAAAGACTTGTAAGGAAGTTGAGGATTCAGCAGATATATTCACTAAAAAGTAAGCTTTCATTTAAAAACCTGTGTAAGATTGTTCTGTGGTGGCAGAGGACACAGCAAGGAGGAAATTTCTCACTCTCCATGTATTTACATTTATTTATTAATATGTATTTATTAATGACTTAAACAATTTTTTAAAAAATGTCATTCATGTAGTGAGAAGCCAAGGTGATGCAAGAAAATGAGTCCCTGCCTGCAAAACCAGATAAACCCAAAGAGGAAACGTGGTGCAGTTAAGTTATATTTTAATTATATCTATCCTGATTTAGGAAAAATGGACATTCCTATACTATAGGCCGTATTAATCATATTCATGTAAATTCTTATTAAAATCCCTGACTGGAACTTCTCAAGCTCATGATCCCTATGCTGCAGAATATGTGGAAGAAGCAGAAAATAAGAGGAATTGAAAGATAAGGGGGGGGGTTAATTTACATTTTTTTCATGCCAGCAACTGAGAGAGGTAATGTAAAACCTGGCAATTAAAGAAGAGGCTTAGAAATAAATCTGCCTCAATCCCCTTCAAGATTAGCCACTTGGACAAGCCATTCCCAGGAACAACCTTTGAAGTCATTTGCAGAATGGGAATTGTGCTTGAATTGGTGAAGAGTGTGATTTACTCTCCATGCACATGTGACATCTCTGATGGAGGTGATGCCTGTGGAACCTTCACACAAATTCAGAGGCACTTTTTGGAGGCATCCAACATCTTTCCCAGCTGTGAGAGCCCTGGAGCCACATCATGCACACCTGGACACGGTGTGGATGCTTCCTAAAGCAGCAGCACTTTGGAACACAGCAGTGCAATGCCAGAAATCCAATCAATCCCCCAAAGCAGAGGAAAATCTGCTTTTGAATCGTCATTTGGAAAACCGACACTGCTCATGGGTTTTGCACAAGGCAAATTTTTTAATGAAGAAACTAAAACAAAAGGTTTTAGGTGATACATCCAGGATTATATATCAAATATCATGTACATACTAATATATTTATCAAATCTCTAGGATTAAATTCAAATGGTAGGGAAGGTGTTACAGCTATCAGTTCTATGGCAACCACCTTGTTACCAAACTCAGGAGGGGGAAGACACCTGGCAGCCTCTGTTGTCTCCTCCTGTCTGGGGATCCCTCCCAGCTCCTGCACACCCAAACTTCCACCTTGGCTTCTCTTTTTCCCCACCTCCCTGCCCTGGGGACCCAAGCAGGGTGACATTCCTGTGTCACCCCTGGGTGACAAGCTGGCACACAGCAGGCTCAGGACACAACGGGATGAGGTTCAGTGCCAAGTAAAGCAAGCTGCAGTCAGCATCTCCTCTCAGCTAAGTGGCTTTAAGGAGGCCTTGGAACAGAGACCTTGGATTCCCTTGAGTCAGGGCTCCTGAATCACGTAGTCATTATTCCTTAAGGCTTTGGCACCCAACAGGAATAAAGATCTGAAGAACCACAGCATCAAGACAAGCCAGGGGACACTCATTATCTTCCTTAAAACTGAAAATCTTGGATAGGACCCCTCAAATGGGATGATACACATCTGTCTATTTAACTTCAGCTTGATGTAAAAGGAAATTAATCAAACCAGAAAAAATTAATCAAGTTCCCAGCAAGAGGGAGAGAGAGAAAGCAAACACTTACTAACAGACAGAAAACCATTACCATAAGTTTACAAGTTGAAGTTCAAGGACTTGGCCTAAGAAACTACAGTTCTAAAATAAATTCCTCACATACCCATTACCAAAATCCAAACTGTATTTTCGAGGAATCACAAATTACTGTCAGTTAATCAGAGTGTTGCTAATTTGCTTGTCCAGATTAGATAAAATGTTTTGGACATGCAGAGGACTCTGTCCTGACAAAGTGTGTCAGTACAAAACCAGCAATGGGATCAGCACAGCAGTGCCTGCCTCACACAAGGTGGAAATTTACAGCGGTTCCACAAATCTTCTTACTGTCAGTAAATTCCCCTCAACCTTCTCAGGAGAAGGGATCATTGCTCCTGAGAGGGATCACTCAATTCCCTCGATAGCTAAACCCAGCCTCTTTGCATGGCAACCAGCATGTTTGGCCCAGCCCAAGTTCAGGCAGCCTTCCCAGGAGAAAACTTCCAGTCCAGCTTTCTCTAACCCTTCCTAGCTGGGAAGGCTCCAGCAGCTTTCCCTTCTTCCTCTTTTCCTAGCTTTAGAGGGAAAGGTGTACACACTCAGCGCCTCATGCAAAGTTTGGGGGGTAGAAACGATGAGAAACTGAGAAGCAATTTTTTTTCCAAGAATCACAAACAAAAGCTGCCTTTGTTTTTCCAAAGGGCTTAGGCCCTGCTTTCAGACTTGCCCACGTTGTCATTACTTTGCCACTGTAAGGATCCAGGTGTTTTTTGGCGGCTGAAGTTGTTCTGTAAGCAGCAGATGTAATTTAGCCCAATCTCCACATCAGAAAGTCTCTTTCCTCCTTCCCTCTCTGCAGATACAAACCTGCACAGGTCTCCCCTGGCTGCAGGGCAATCCTGCCCCCCTCACCCACACTTCCATTTTACCCAGGCTGCTGCCCAAATTTTGCCTTGATTGTCTCAACAAAACGAAGGAAGAAATGGAAGTTTTAACTGGAGTTACTTCCGAGCTAAACTCACGCACAGGATCAAAACATTGCCACTAACCACTGCTAGTGCTATCATTTTTGCGAGGTACTAAAACTCAGGGTTTTCACCTCTTAACTGACAACATTCACATAATTGCAGGAATTTAACTTCGGGCCTTCTCCTCCTCTGTCGCACTGGCCAGACCAGTTTCCAAAGGAAAACTCCCGGCTCTGGCAGAGCTTTGGATGCCGCGCCGGTGTCCGCGGCGCTCGCCCGGTGTCAGCCGTAAGCCATAATCCCAGGGCGAGCTAATGGATGCAAACGGATGCCAGGATGCAAATCCTGAGGCACGGCTCGCCCGGGGAGCGCCGCGGGCCCTCACGGCCGGGTGCGCGCTCCCTCACGGCCGGCGAGGCCGGGTGCGCGCTCCTTCACGGCCGGCGGGGCCGGGTGCGCGCTCCCTCACGACCGAATGCGCGCTCCCTCATGGCCGAGTGCGCGCTCCCTCACGGCCGGCGGGGCCGAGTGCGCGCTCCCTCATGGCCGAGTGCGCGCTCCCTCACGGCCGGCGGGGCCGAGTGCGCGCTCCCTCACGGCCGGGTGCGCGCTCCCGCACGGCCGCGGGGACAGCGCACACCGGGACCGGCCCGGCCCGGCCTGGCCCGGGGACACCCGCCCTGCCCGGCCCCGCCCGGCTCCCCCGCTCACCCTCGCAGTTGTGCTCCATGAACTCCAGGATGGGGATGGACCAGGCGGGCCCCCGCAGGAAGCCGGCGATGGTGTCCACCACCCACTCCACGTCGTCCTCCTCCTCGGCCGCCATGGCCGGCGGCGCGGCCGCTATGGCAACCGGCGTCACGGGGCGGGACCGCGCTGGGAGCCGCCCTCACGGCATTCCCGGGAATAGCGGGGCTTCGTTCTCACAGCACTCCCGGGAATGGCGGGGCTTCGTTCTCACGGCATTCCCGGGAATCCCTGGGCTGCGGTGGGAGCCGCTCTCACGGCATTCCCGGGAATGGCGGGGGTTCGTTCTCACGGCATTCCCGGGAATAGCGGGGCTTCGCTCTCACGGCATTCCCGGGAATCCCTGGGCTGCGCTGGGAGCCGCTCTCACGGCATTCCCGGGGATCCCTGGGCCGCCTGACGCGCGGGTCCTGCACTGCAATGAAAAGAGAAGAAATTAATACCTGCAGTGGTTGTAATTCAGTAATACTGGAAAAACCCTGCAGTGCCAGAGTTAGGAAATAATTTACAAAGCAATGAAGGTTTACATTAACGCTTAATCGTTTGGGTATTTCTTAGGGCCGGTGGTTATGGCATATTCCTTTGCTCCACTAAAATTGAGGTAGTTTCTCTCACTGTCCCCATCTATTGCGCTGCTGACGAACTGGAAAGTTTTTCCCAGTGTTTTCCCAAAAAGAACTTTTTCATCCTTTTTAATGCCCACAAGCAGTGGCAGTTCCAGTTCGTTACATCAGGTTTGGGCTTGCTCTTCCTCAAGAACTCTTGTAGCCCATTAATGAGATTTTACCTGCACAAAGTTCCAGTGCTGGGTGAAAGCTAATTTATTTCCTCACTATTTTTTCTCAAAGGTAACAATTCTATGCTCTCAGAACTGCAGCTAAGTACTTGATCATCATTTAAATAATGGGAAAACTTCAGATTTTCCATTTGCAGGCCACTTTTTTTCACCATCAGCACTTCAATTTCTACAGCAGCTTTTGTGGTCTGAGAGCATCACCAGTATACCAGGATATCCACTTCCTATTTGTTGCATAAAAAGTTAAAGCATTTCATCACAGCTGCAAGAAAAACTGCTGCAGTAATGAGCATGAGGAAATTCTGTCCTGTGCAATCAAATCCATTTTGTCACCTCACAGGAAACTGCCTGATGTGATCATGTTCTGTCCACAGATGTCAGGGGAAACACTGGAGTTGGTGGTTTAGTTGTTAATAATTCAAAAGATGGAGCAGGAAATGCTCCCTTGTCTGAATCACAAAAAGCATTTATTGCTTGATTTTCTATCTTTTCTGAACAAGTATATATTTTGAGCAGGTATATATTTTTTTAAAATACATACATACATATATATATATGCATATATATTTATTTATTTTTATATATATATA
>JAOTQP010001546.1:842310-905587 GCA_026413545.1 Cichladusa arquata | reverse complement strand
CTGTGCGTCTTGAGAAAATCCAGGTTCCTGTTTAGACGCTGCTCGGCTTTGATGGCGGTGGCTCTGGGCTGTCCCTCCTTTTATCTCGTGCAAGATATAATAGCAAGAACCAGTAGTCGGAAATTGAAACTAGATATTCACACTGGAAATAAGTTATGTATTTTCATCAATTATAGAATAAAATCTATCAATGCTAGTGACAGGTTTTCTCATCTCTTGACATCTTGAAATCAAGACTGGGAGGTTTTCTAAAAGTCTATTACATTCTCATATGGTATTAAAGAGAAAGCTTTTCTGCTTAATTTAAACCATGCTGTAATTTAAAGACAAGAGACATTCAAGGATTTGAACAAAATGGTCCCTTGTAGAAATTCTATATAATTTACATAATTTATATAATTGCATCTTTTATTCAAATTGATAAATTCCACTTGTTGTTGTGAAAATATAAAGTGGAGATGCCATATTACAAATTTTCTTTCCAGATGATCTCTTTGTAGTATGCAGCTTCTGCAATGTCCTCAGGAGGTTATAAGGCTCTAAAGAGAGATGATACACTACCTCAAAGAAAATGAAAGCACTTTTTTCTCTTTCTTACCTGATGGTTGCATTTCATTTAATGCATTCTACTTCCTCTTACTCATCATCTCTTCAAACTCTGCATCATAACCCTCCTGTCTCATCCTTGATTTCCAGTTGTTTCTGATCTTAAAATTCCTTTGTCTTGGCCTTCTTCCACTGGCAGCATTGACAAGTATTCTCAGTCTCAAATGTTCCTGGGATTATTATTTCTTTTTGTTGCCAAAACTAAACTTTGACATCTTGTGGTCTGTGCAGATCTCAAAGATTTAAATTTATTTCTACTTTATTTAAGAAAGAGGTAACAAAAAGACTTAAAACTATTAAAACAGAATCAACTTCTTTGACAGCTATCATGAACTTGGAAAATACCTGAATTTTATTTTATGAATAATATATTTGATTCGACCTGCCTCTCATGTTGCTGACCACCTGCTTTTATA
The DNA here is from genome assembly GCA_026413545.1 of Cichladusa arquata. NCBI lineage: Eukaryota > Metazoa > Chordata > Aves > Passeriformes > Muscicapidae > Cichladusa > Cichladusa arquata. Next base: position 904,565 of record JAOTQP010001546.1, on the reverse strand, counting down.
TCATTTATTCTAAAGGCACATGAAGGCACTTAGATTGAAGAAGAAAAGTAAAATAATAATCTAGTCAGAAGCATCCCCAAAGACAACATTGCCAGATGTATAGCTGTGTAGGACATCTCAGGAGATTTGATAATTCATCAATAAAAATATTTTGTCCTGGAAATTGTTCCATCAAAGCCATTTATTCAGGGGTGCTTGTTACTTTCAATACTGGTATCTCTGGACTCTTGTCACACTTTCATCTCCCTCAAGAAAGCTTTAAAAAATCCTATGTTCAGCCAAACCTAAGAAAGTCCTTTTTTTCTGTCATAGGGATACTGTCAATGGAAGTCTGTGCAGTTCTGTTTCATGGTCCAGTCTCAGAGACAAGCTGGTTAGTCAAGACTGAAGAATGATCTGTTTGAAGAATGTCCCATGGGTTCTCTGGGGTAAGGCAGGCCATCTAGGATGAATCAGAAGAAGCTGACAGGAGCATGCTTTGGACAATTGAATGGAAAAATTTATAATGCCTTGATTTGATGAAGCTGTTTTAAAGACATTTTCATAAAATATTTCCAAACAGAGATCCCAGGCTAGATTTGGTGAAATAACAATATTTGTTACCCTGGGATCTATAACGCAGGATTTAGATTGGGGTTGAGGAAGCTATAAACCCATTCCTAGAAGGTGATGGCTTGATAACTAATATCTGTATGAGGGATGATAAAATCTTGAGCAACAGCTGTAATTCAATCAGTCTGTGGTGTACAATATTGCCTCTATTCCTCTTTTATGACAAGCTGTGAAGTTTTGAACTTTCCTAAAAATGTCCTTGAATTATTATTTTTATTTTATGTTTCTCATCTCCACTTCTTACTTAGCCATACTTGAGCTCAGGGTTAGGTCATGGAACACTTTCTTCTTTTAGCAACACTTTACATGATGGAAGGTTATTATCTTATCCTTGGTTAATCTTTTCCAAATAAGTAATTCCATCCTCTCAAACTTTTTTCAATATCTTTTTCAAATCTCAGTGCTTGTATTGAGTTATCTAGTTGATCAAAACTCTTCTTGGGGTACCATGCCCAAATGTTTCTCTTGAACTATGGTGCAGAACAGGAGAAAGATAATTTCCTGCATTTTCAAGATGACGTTTCTATTTATTTCAACAGAACTTAATATTTGTCTTTACTTACGTTAATGGGTCTCAAGGTAATTTCTGTTACATAGAAATAAAAATTGTTAAAAATAAAATAGAAGAAAAAGGACTTGTTGGATGTCACTCAGTGGAAAAGGTCTTTAGTCCTGTTAGAGTACTATAGCCAGATATCATGCTGTTTTGTCATATACTTGTTTTCATTTTATTTTCAGAATATGTTTGCCCCGTTGACATGTGAATTTAGCATCTGTTTCTTCCCAGCAGATCTGGCTGCTGCAGACACACTGCTCTGCAGACACACTGCTCTGCAGACACTCTGTCTTGCCCCCTACCAGGACACTGTGCATTGCCGTGGGTCATTTGTGGGGAGCTTGGAATAAATCACGCAGATATTTCCCCAAATATCGGATTAAAAAGACAAAATACTAAGATTGCATTGAGCAAAAGGACCCCCCTGAGATGTGCACAAAGAAATAGTTTAAATCTGGACGCAGTGTAAAGTGTTTCAGTGTGGTCACAACTATACATGAAAACATTTAGCAGCCTATATGTCATTGCTATAAGCCTAATGCTACAGGCTCATGTCCTCTTTGCTGTGGTCTGGATTGTGACCACTACTTTGTTTTAACCTGCTTTAACAGCATTTATATGGGGAAATAGTAAAAAAGAAGTCTGGGCTATTGGGAAAAATATGTTTAGCATTTGTGAAGTCTCATCTACTATAATCATAAGATTTTCTGTCAACTCTTTTCCTCAGAGAAGCTCTCTGACATTCTAGCCTTACAGTGGGAAATAAAAGAGCTGAAACACTTGAATGTTTGCTAGACTGTTGCAGTATCTCACGTTTAAATGTCACCTGTTAAATTATAGTATATGTTTATTTCCTTTTTGCAGGTGTCTCAGTAAATAGAAGCAGAGAAGAAAGAAAGAAGCTGAGAAAAAAAAATCAGTTTATTTCTTTTGCTCTATCCACTGGAACTCTGTGCAAAGGAAATTTTTAGCTTTGTTTCTTTACACTAATTAATTATTTGAGTGTATATCTGGGTAACAATTCATCAAGTTTCACTGAAGCTTAAGTAAAAAAGATTTAAATATTTCTAAGAGAGAGTTCTGACAGTCCAAATTAGTGTTATATTAGAAAAGACTAGGACAGTGATCAGGCTGCTATTCAGATTTTTAAGGAAGGATGTCAGCTGTCTAAAATCAAGCATCAAAGAGCAGTTTAGATGTCCCAGGTTATCCATAATGTTTATACGTGCCTATAATACTACAGGGAAGCAGCTGTGGGGAAGCCAAAAAATGAATGAAACCAGAATGGATGTGCAGGGGTCAAATATGAGCAAAGAATTTTGTGAAGTCTTGACCTAGTTCACCTTTAGTCTGGCAGGGTACCTTTTTTACTACCCTTTAGGCATAGGTAGTCTCCTATTTGTGGAATCATGAAGATATCTAGCAAGAAAGACTTTCATTTCAGAATAGTCAAAGAGATATACATGAAGAATAAATATCTCCAACTCCAAATTTAGCAGAGAAGGCATGTTAAACTCTTTTTCCCATGGCCTAAATAATTGTCCTGCCGATGGCTATCTTACAGCATCCAGCAGTTTTTCCCCCTATTTTATCCACTAAACTTTAAATTTCAAAAGGGTCTGATTTAAATCAAATGTCAAACAGGGACAGATTCTGAATACTCAGAAACGGGTTTGCACCAAAAATGTTTACGAATTTGCTAAAAAATAAAAAGGATTTTGTAACAGAGCAAGCAAAAACATCAAAACATCCAAATATTTAGAGCTAAATTCAACATAGTTTTAAAAATATTAAGTATGCTAAAATAAATTTCAGGTTTATTTTATAGGCCATTGTAGTGTCAATACTCTCATTAGGTAAAACTGTGATAGTGAGTGAGGAAGAAATCACATTGAAGCATAATTATTAACCCCAGTGGTGATGGTAGGACAATCTTGGAGCCTTGCTTCACTCTAAGCTTCTGCAAAAGCACGATCCCTGATCTGAACAGCTCATCTTCTAAATAAATCATGCAGCAATCGAAAAGCAACTGTACAGATAAACAGAGCTCTGTGTTGTTGTTGAAAAAAATCAACACATATTGTTCAGTATTTAATTCTGCATTTGCAGACTCACAGTGAACCAATGGTTTCTGAGGTGATATCATGGATATAGGTTAAACATCAGTATGTTTCTCTTTTGTTATTCCTTCTCTCCCACGTGGAAAGCATATCCCTTTGCCTAAAAACTTCGTCTGAGTGACTGGTATCACATTTCTTGTACCCTCAATACCATCTAGCAGTATCCAGAATGACGAAGCCTACTTCAGCATTGACCTTATTTCAATTGTGCTATATGTATGCTAACATGTGTGATTTTTATTTCTGATTTCATATTACTGCTTACTATTATGTTTCTAACATCATATGCCTTTATTTTATCTCTTTTTCAACTGCATTCAATATTCCTTTCCAGATAATATCAGACTGATTATCAGTGAATTCCATAAATATGCTCTTTGTTATTTTAGATCATTAAAGATTGGAAACAAGAAGACACATCACATAGACTTTATTTATTCCAGCAAAACCCTTTCAGCATATTCACATTTTGTCATTGCTCATTAGCTTTTGTTTATATTTCTCCAGCCGGCATGCAGTTCAATTGAAAATACCTAAGCACTCTTATCTGAGTAAATAATGTTATGTATTTTGCAACAATCACTCACCACCAGACAGGTCTGCCTAGACAGTATTCCTTATACAGAAGATAATCATAGTCAAATAATTTTTGTAAAACTAGGGATGCTATTTCATGCCAATGCTTATGTATTTTATCCATGCAGGATATAATAGTATAAAAGTGTAATCATACTAAGTGTGTGTGCTAATCTTAAATATTTGTCTGTAAATCTACCCAGCTACATAAAATATAATAGAATTACAACAAATTTATTGACACAGCTGTATCAGTTTCATTATTGCCACAAAAAGAAACACTTTTAGCTTTCTTGCTCTTAATCTGCTGGTGCATTTTCCAACTTCAGACGGACGTTTTCAATCCTTGTGCATTTATTTGCAGCATAGTAGTCTAAAGACAATCAATACGTATCTACAACAAGCATGCAGAGATGCACGCACAAAGATGTAGAGACACATTTTAGGTATATGTAGATATTTATGTGTATATGAATGTACAATTTCAGATGTAATGAATCTGCTTTTACACAGATATTTGTATTATATTCAAGATGCGAAACATATTTACCACTTATGTAAAACTTCTACTATTTTACATCTGCAGTGAGGCTGTAAGTTAAGCTGTTATTTTCACAAGTGTTATTCTGATTTCCACGTGAAAATTCCCATAATTTTCAGTATGGCTGTACAAAATCCCACTTGTTACCTTTCTAATTGCATCACATTTCCTGAGCTCTTAGTACTGTTGCATTTCAGAACAATTCCATTCTACCTTTAGGAAGCTGATGTAATGTAATTGCCTACTGAAAAGTTGTCCTTACTTTATTTTCTATGAGAATAATTTCAATATGCAGATGACACCAAGCTGTGTAGGACTGTTGACAGACTGGATTGATTGGATGAATCATGTGAACTTCACCAAGGCCAAATGCCACGTCCTGCACTTGGGTCACTACAAACTCATGTTGTGCTACAGGCCTGGGGAAAAGTGATGGGAAAGCACCCTGTCAGAAAACGTCCTGGGGTATTGACTGACCATGTCTAAAAATGAGCTAGTGTGTGCCCAGTAGCCAAGAAGCCAAATGGCATCCTGACTTGTATTAAAAATAGAGGGGCCAGCAGCACCATGGCAGTTATCATGCCTCTGTACTTGGCACTGGTGAGACCACACCACAAATCCTGCGTTCAGTTCTGGGTACCTCACTACAACAAGGACATTGAGGTGCTGGAGTGTGTCCAGAGGAGAGCAACAGAGCTGGCAAAGGAGCTGGACCACAAGTCTGATGAGGAGTGGCTGAGGGAACTGGGCTTATATAGGCTGGAGAAAAATAATTTGGGGGGAGACTTTATCACTCTCTACAACTACCTTACAGGAGGTACCAGCACAGTGGGAGTCAGTCTCTTCTCCCAAGCAATGTCAGGACAAGAGGAAATGCCTCAGACTGCATCAGGGAAGGGTTGTCAAGCATTGGAACAGGCTGCCCAGCAGTGGTTGAGTTGCTGTCCCTGGGGGTATTTGAAGAAACGGGTCAATCAGGCCCATGGTTTAGTGGTGGACTTGACAGTGCTGTGTTACTGTTGGACTCAATGATCTTAGAGGTATTTTCCAACTTAATTGATTCTGTAAATCTACAATAATCTGAGGAAAAAAATGTGATCAATTTTATTAGGAATTACGAAGTTTATCTTAGTGGAAGAAAAAGGACTTTTTTCTAGTTAGAAAGAAGGAAAAACTTGTGCCACAAGACTGGGATTGCTTCAAATTTTTCAATATGGAACTACAGTGAGGTTAAAAGATGAAGAGAGTTCCCATCAGAACAAAGACATTCTCATTTTTCATTGTCATACCTCATTAGAGCTAGATGGTATGAATTCAAGAGAAATACGCATTTCTTTGGGCAGGAAAGGCGTTCAGTACTATTCTTTAGAGATCATCTTAACAGTGCCAGGGGGTTTCTGAAAATTTTGTTTTGCTTCATAATTTAGTTCATGCTAAATGCATACAGAGAGGCACTCAAAACTACCAGTCGTAGTCTTTGAACAAGGACGTACAGAAATACATGGTACAGCAGGAACAGGGAAGGAACAGAAAGAACAGCTGCACAAGCAAATGGAAACAGAATCTGATAGGCAACTGAATAAAGACTGAATTATTAGCTTCAATCTCCATATTTTTAGATGTGGAAAATTTTATTTGCAATAACTCCTTAAATTATTTATAGGATTAAATTAGCAACAGTTCTAAAACACATAATAACATTTAATAATACTAAAATAACTTCTAAAGTGACTATTACTGGAAAACACACCAAATTGCTGAATAATAGAATTTTCATACATTATACACACGAAATATCGCATTCAAAATTATTAGCCTACATGTTTTTTGAATTGCAATAGCTGCCAGCTTCAATAATAAATTTGGATGAATACAAATTACATTATAGCATAATCAAGATAAGTGCCAAGTACATTTTACTAGGAAAAGTTTTAGGAGCAAGAGTATAGCAGAAGATCTTTTTGTTTAAGAAAAGGTATTTTTCTCCAAGGACTAGATGCCATATCACCATTCACCAACATCATTCACGACCACACTCTGGGCCTGGCCATCCAGCAGTTGTTAACCTAGCAAAGAATGACCCTGTCCAAGTTGTGGTCTGCCAGCTTTTCTAAGAGTGTGATGCAGGAGACAGTGTCAAAGGCTTTGCTGAAGTCCAGATAGGCAACATCCACTGCCTTTACCTCATTCACTAGGCAGGTCACCCAGTCAATAAAAGGAGATGAGATTGGTCAGTCAGGACACACTGGCTGCAGCCCATGCCAGCTGGGTCTGATCCCTTGGCTGACAACTGCACCACTCAGCTCAGTGTCATCTGCAAACTTACTGAGGGTGAACTCAATGCCCTTGTCTACGTCATTAAGGAACATAGTAAATAATACTGGTCCAATATGGATCCTTGAGGGACACTTGTCACTGGTGTCCCTCAGGACTCTGAGAAATTACCACTAGCCTCTGGATGCCACCTACTGATCACTTTCCATCTATGAGTCTCCCTATTAATCCATCTCTCTCCAGTCTAGAGAGAGGGATTTTGTAGGGGACCATGTCAAAGGCTTAACAGAAGTCTAGATAAATGCAACTTTAACCTTTCACTTGTCCACTGAGGTAGTGGCTCCATCCTAGAAGGTTGTTCAGACAGGGCTCTATCTTGGTGAAGCTGTATTGGCTGTCCCAAACCACCTCCCTGCCTTCCATGTGCCTTAGCACAGCTTCTATGAGGAACTGTTCCATGGGGATCTTCCTGGGGACAGAGGTGAGGCTTGCAGGTTGGTAGTTCCCAGCGTCCTCCTTTCTACCCTGTTTAAAGACAGGTACAATATTTCTCTTATTCCAGTCACCTGGGACTTCATCTGACTGTCATGTCATTTCCAATATCACAGAGAATGGTTTGGCAACCACATCAGCCTATTCCCTCAGGATTCTAGGATGCATCTCATGAAGTCCCATAGACTTATGAACATTCAGGTTCCTCAGGTGGTCATGAACCTGATCTTTACTTATTGTGGGAAGCTCTTTGCTCCTCCTCCTTGGCACCCATTTGAAACACATGGGAAGAGAGTCTGATACTGAAAATTGAGGCAAACAATTGAGTTGAGTTGAGTACATCACCCTAATCCTCTTCTGTCGTTACCAGTTTTACAGCATTGTTCATGAGGCAGTTGCACCTTCTTTGACCTTTCTTTTCTGGTTAAAATAGTAGAAACCCTTACTATTTTTTATGTCCCTTGCAAGGTTCAATTCCATCTTTGCTATGGTCTTCCTCATCCCATCCCTACACAACTGTACTTCATCTGTATTCTTGTCCCAGATCACCATCCTAGGTTCAACTGTCTTTGCATTTGCTTTTTCCCTTTAGTTTGACCAGCAGATCCCTACTCAGACATGCCAGTGTCTTGCCTTCCTTATCTGATTTCTTGCTCCTGGGAATTGCTAGCTTTTGTTCTTTGTGGAAAAACAGGTACATAAAAAGTGCTTTATAAATTTAGGATGTGTATTTGATTCTTAACTATTTACAATTGTTGAATAATATACATCCATATCAAACAACAGAGTTGGTTTACTTGTTATTAAGCTTCTAGTAGTGACTTACTAGCCTGTTTATACAACATCTGATCCAGGCATCATTAAGACAAGTATGAAAACTTAATTTAATAGGACTTGGATGATCTCCCAGATGATAAGGAGCAGTGCCACCTTTTTTACGTCTTCTGGTACATTTCCCTGAGCAGCAGAGATGCCCAAGTAGCTTTCTACCAGCAAAAGTGACAATTTCACTGTTCATTCCCTTGCTCTTGTCTGAATCCTCCCCTCCCTTGTGCTACATGGATCTGAGGACACCTTGCTGAGCCAATTCTATTTATCAGTCTGGCAAAATGCTGATAAGCTACAGTTGGTTTACAGTTTTGTAAGCATTTTTGCTGAGTTTCTGAAATGAAGTTACAAAAGCTTCAGCAAAACATCAAGGTGAATTGAGCAAGGACTGTAGAGACAGGACTCAGGGAAAGAAAAACTAGATGGAGAAGAGCTGCGTCTTTCTGAATTTGCAAAGTCCCAAGATAGGTCACTCCAGCTAGTGAAAGTATTTCTGTTAACATAAGCTCCTGTTACTTATGCAAGATCTGGATAATGTCCTTCTCTTCCATCTCTCCATCCTGTCAGTGTTAATGGATTCGGAGACATGACCCCATTCTCTGAATTAGACTCTGGAAGAAATAAATTGTAGTACAGAAATGTTTAAATCTGACATTTTTCTGCAAGATGAAATAATAGCATATTAGTGAAGAGCTCACTTGGTATAAACTATCTTTCCCAGTTCAGGATCATGACACAAAAATCAGTGGGATATTACTACAAGAAGACATCACACCCAGCTTCCTGCAACCATCAATAACTAGCCAATGTATAAGGATAATCTCAGGTAAAAGTCTTCGCAGCCTGTTAATTTTACACTCATACAATCAAGAATCTGCCTAAGCCTCCCAGATGATCTGGGAGTGTATAAACCTAACATGAACCATAGATTAACCACAATTAAAGCATTTCTCTCAAAGTCACTGACTATGGCTGTCTGTCTCTGTACACAGTGAGTTAGCAAAGACAAAGTACAATCTTGGAGAACCTAAGGGTGAACAAAAAGGGAAAGAAACCCACTGTTTGCATTAAGATTGTGTACCATTACACTTTGAACACACATCCTTTTCTAGTTCTGCATTATCTTATGGACATATTTATCTGCTGATCCCTGCCTCTGCCCATCTTGACTTCCAGGCAGAATTTACTACCACTCTGAATTACCAGCTTTGCTTCTGCCAAGACAGCTTCAGTGTTCTGTCTTATGAAAAATCTTGTATTTAAACCTGTTTACTTAACCTATCTCCATTTCACCATAATTTTGACATGAGTAGCTCTGCTGAGAAATTTAGGTGAGTGATGGTTCATAGTGAGGACATCTGGCAGTGTGGTAATAAGCAGCTGGAAAAGTAACCCTTCCACCAGTTTGCAAAGCACTCTTCTGACTGAACACTTACAGGGTATCTATCACAGCAGCCCCACTGACTATTGCTTTACAATACTGGGCCTGTAACTATGTTTTGGTATGTGTAAAGGTAAGAAATTAATTTCTCTTTGATGATATAGAATGATTTCATTTGGACTGACTACTGGCAAACAAAACACTGAGGACAGCTTTTGGATGTGCAAATGCTCAATGAAAGGCATTGACAAGGTTGTTACCAAACAGACAGGTTACTGAGGTACATAAAAGTTCACTCATTCATCAGCCCAGCAGCCCTTACCCAGAATAAAAAAGGACTGATTAATATATCAGCAAGAGATCTAATTTTCTATGTTAAAAGGTTGAAATTCTATGCTTTTGTTTTCAAACAGTTCAGGTTTTCATATTCGGCTGAGAAGATATTGTTTTGCTCATATTAAAAAAAAAAATTGAAAAGTAAGAAAGAATCAGTAACTTACTTAATTTTCTTTCCAAATTTTATAGTTGAAAGGGACCTCAGGACCTTATCTGGTCCATGTTTTACCCAAGAGTCTCTTACATATATATAGATCTTTCACATTTGTCTTCAATTCTTTCACAATTTGCTCTTCTAGATTTCACTTGATGGAATTTCCTGAAAATATCCACAGTATTCTCTAGTTTGATAATATCTTAATGTTAGGAATAAGGTGGGATGGGGATGGGGTGGGGGAGTATCCCAAAATTTATAACACAATTAGTAAGCAAAAGCTCAGTGCTTGAGGAAGAAAAATAATGAATTACAATTCCAGTTTTGCAGCTTGACCTTTATCATTTTGTGGAGAGATGGAAGGTGCTAGAAAGGAAGGGTTTCATTTCACTCACATTTCTGCTCATCCAATTACTGTCACTAAAACTTTGAGTTTAATTGGATAAAGGTTTAGCTACACAATGTGTTAGGAAGCATAAGAGAAGTTTCTGTCCTATTCAAAGAAACAATTCAGCTTTTTAATGTTTTGTTTTCTTTTTCTATATTCTGTAGAACTCCAATAAATCCTCCTTTTGTTCACTCAGAAATTAACATGACTGTGGCTATCAGAGAGGGGTGTTCTTCCATAGTATTCTGAGAGGAATTGATCTATGTTCTTATAAGACGAATAATAGCACAACCACAATCTAAAAGGAAAAAAAAAACACATCGGGGCATTTGTAATCAAGTCAAAATTCCAGTCTTTGAAGGATGTTATTGATTTTTAGAATTTCCAATTGAATTATAAGAAAGAAATTACGATGTTTTATTTGACAGAGGACCTAAAACATTCATCCTGAGTATTGAGCTACTCTGATGTCACTTTTCCTGAGCTGAAGAATTTCTTATATCAGACTCTTCTGATCCAAGATCAGATACCTGAATTTGCATTTCCTCTATCCTCAACCAATGCATTAATCAAGAGATTGACAAGTGTGTGAATTTATTTCTCATCAGCGGTCATTACTGAACACCATATAGAACACTTTATTTAATTTTTTATTCTCTCCAAACTGAAGGCATCTTTTTTTGTATTAAAAATACAAATTAAATAAAATTTAATTAAAAAATAATTTAAAAATAATTAAAAAATAAAGAGATTTTTTATTTTGAATACTTTCCAAAAGATATTTTGTTTGCTTTGATGAGGAAAAAATGTTGTGAAGGGTAAGAAATCATCACAAAATAAAGTTTCATTCTCTGTACAATTGCTTAAAGAATATAAGCTTTAAAAATTACATTTAATAATTTTAGCTTGGATTTGCATGGTGAATTCTTAAACTTAAATAATTTTGCACAAAACCAGAAAGAGCACCAAGTGTATGCAAGGAGCAACAGTATGCAGTCACATTTTTTTCAGTATTTTCACATTTTTTTTTCAGTAAAACTTGATCAACTGCTGCTGAGAAGGTTTGTTCTGCCCATGTTCCAAAGAAACCAACACAAGAGCTAAGAGAATAATTATAAGCTAAACCACCTGCAGAGGTTGATGAGATTGGAAGGAAAAGGGAAAATTGTGTGGTAGTAAGCACAACACATTTGCAACTGTTAGGCAATACATTTTGTTGGACATGGAAATTAATATATTACTTTCATATATCAGTATTTCTTTGTTATCTGAAATAGGTGATTTAGTGCTCAAAGTCATAGTTTGTAACTAGACTTTTTTTCATAATACATGAAAAGAAAAAGTGATTTTCTTCACCGGAAGCATTCCAAAACTGTATGCTTAAAACACTTGTTCATAAATGAAAATAAGTGAAAAAAAAGTAAACCATCATATTTAAGTTTGATTAAATACCATTTTTTTAATTTAAACAAACCTTACACATGAAACAAAGTCCTCTGAGGGTTTCTTTTGTTATGAAACAATGAAGGAATTTAATTTTGCATTAGAAATAGCATTGCCAACATGTCAAGGGCGGTGATCCTCTACTAAGCATTAATGAGGCACTGAGTCCAGTCCTTGACTGAGAGGTATGGACTTACTTCAGTAGACCCAAAAAAGGCCACTAAAAAGATTAAAGGACTGGAATATCTCCAATCTAATGAAAGACTGAGAGAGTTGAGGATCTATGGGATCTGATGGAAGGGTAGGAACACCTGAAGGGAGAGTTTAAAGAGGGAGCCAGACTCTTTTCAGTGGTGACCAGTGACAAGAATAGAGAAAATGAGCCTCACTTGGAACACAGAGGCATCTGCTGAACTTCAGGAAAAACATTTTTACTGATCCCTGGAACAGATTGTCCAGAATGGTCCTGGGCAAGCAGCTCTGGCTGTCTCTGGTTAAGCAGGGTGTTGAATCAGCTGGTCCCCAGAAGGCATCCTCCAGCCTCAGCCTTTCTGTGGCCCTGTGATTCTGGGATTTCAGGGGATATCTTTGGCTTCAAGATTGAGGTTGAGCAACAAACCAACGAAAGCATCTCAAAGTTGACGTGTTAGATTAAATACTGAATTACTTTTGGAGTTAAATAATCAATCTTGACTACTGCATTATCCTGATAGAGAATAGTACTATTCTTAGGAGTGTAATTTTCAAATTTCTAATATTTCATTTTAAAAGAAAAAAAAGTTATGCTTCAAACAATGTATGACTGGAGTATTTAACTTACAAATAAAAATTTCTCTAGTTACAAAATTCTTATATTACAGTTTGCAGTACAATTTTAAGTGACCTCCTTTATGATACCCTCTATTTGCATAATTTATGGAATGGATCCTTTTCAAATAGAGTTCACAGCTTATAAAAGACTCAGAAAAAGGACTGAAAATGCAAGAGAATTAAATCTCCTGAACTGTGAGTAGTGAGCTCATTGAGTCCGGTAGTCTGTGAGTATTGCAATTATTAAAAGAGTATTCTTTTGATAATATTATCTTTTCTGAAGCTGAATTATCCTACAGCTGAGAAAAACTTGCATTTTAGTAAAGGATTAATAGAACAGGTTACTCTCCTCCTCAAGACAGTACATGAAAATTACACTTGTTAAGTAGTTTTATAACTTGCAGTCATTAACATTTGAAATGTGTAGAAATCTGGGGAGACGAAATCAGAGTCCCAGGCAGCTGGATGCCCACCCAAAATCATATTCTCTGTAAGATATCTAGTGCCTGTTAAAATGCCCTTAGGACCTGCCAAGACTATAATATAACCTGTAATAAGAATTTTGGCCATTCCTGATAGAGGGAAACCTTACAAACTTCTTCCTGACTTACTCTGGTTGTCTACCAAAGGCATTCATGGATGGATTTATTCAGGAATTTGCGACAACCATTTCTGTGAGGAGGGCTCCCTCACTCACCTTTGCAAACTGAGGATAGGGACTGATTGTTCAGAGTAACTCAGCAGTCTCATGACCAGGTTGATCTCAGATAGGTCACAAGTTTTCCCTGTTAGGTGATTAAAGGACAGTAGTTTATGGAGCTGAGGAGGAAGGAAAGGAACGTCCTGTTTCTGTATGTAAGAGAAGATAGAGTTGCATTCTATACCTTAGAATCCTGTTTGAGCATCTTTTTTTAAAAGTGAGAGGTGGTATGTATACAGTGCAGGAGGAGTATAACTGGACTTGGAATGGATAAAAAAAAAGATACCTACATATGATTCTATTATTTATTTTTAGCATTAAGAAAAAATTGGCAATTAAATGATGCCCAGAGAGAAAGCTATCAGAGGACTACTTTAAATTCAAAAAGTATTTATACTTGTGTATATATTATATGTGTTTATGTGTTCACCCACATACACACCTCCAGAAGACAGACTAGCAGTGAAAAAAAAGTCTGTCATGTGCAAAGAGATTGAAATAGATGACCCAAGATGTCTTTTCCAGTCATTTTAGCAGGTGATTAGGAATAAAAATTTAAATAAAAAGTGCATAGAGTGAACTCAGTTCACGCAAAATCCAGGCTCAGAATTCATTAACATGTTTTCAGTGGTTTTTTTTGAGCATACGGCAGGTTGCATTTTTAAAAATAGTTTATATAGATTGCAACAAAAAATGGCACAGGAAAAAAAAACAGTTGTCAACATCAAGTAAGAGAAACCTGTCCAAAACCAAAATAAACTGATTGCAAGGGAAGAAGAATTCTCTTCTCCCTGAAGATTTCTTACAGTTGCCATGAAAAATTAAATGTGTAACTGAAACTGAGAGGAGGGAGGATGACTCCACATGAAGATGAGTTATTTAGGTGTGACAAGAAAATATATAAGCAAATTGCTTGTTTAACTTAGAAATAGGAACAATATTGGAAGGCTTAATAAGTTTTTTTCCTATTTAAATGTTTAAGCTTTATAGATTTATAAGCTTATAATCTTGATGAGTGGCATATATGCATACACATGTCTTATTATTTTAAAACTATTTTTATTATTACCTGTGCCCAAACTGGGTGTTTAATATTTTGCAAAAACTGCAAGGCTCAGCAAAGGCTGATGGTAGAAGAATAGGAGATTTATTTTCCATGTTGCATGAGGATAACATTTATAAATTGTGCCCTGTATGTGACATTGACAGTTGCCAGACATCTCCCTCTCTGATATTTGAGTGTGTTCAGGTTTCAAAACAAGCTGATGATCCCAGAAAATCCCAGCCCTTTCTGTACATGTAAACCTTTTACCTGCCCAAAGAAGAATGCAGTAAGAGAGAATCATTTAATAGCTTATGCTAATAATATTGTTCTTGTTCTGCATATTGTATCACAATTGAAAAATTAAAATAAAAATCATGATAGTTTGGGGCTTTCCTTTCTTGTTTTCCCTCTTATTAAGTCTGATCATGAGTAACTGATAGTCTAAGTTCTTTGACCTTTCATGAGCTACAACTCACAGATGGAAATTGCACTTACAACCTTTTGTTTAGAATATGAGAGAAGCCTAGAGTAAAAAATGAAGTGGAAAGAAAAATAAGAAAATTAAACTCTTTAGTTACTAAAAAGAAAATCAAAGCATCTTTTTTTTTTTTCCCTATAAGGCTTGTTTCAAAAATTAGTAACTTATTACTTCGGTTCTAAAGAGACTCAACCATGTACTTCCTTTGCTTTAAATATAAAGGCAACATTGGCAAATCATGCATGCATTTTATCAAGTCTTGCTAAACTTCCATTAGTTCTCAGAGCTATAGATTTCACTCAACTTGAAATGAAAAATCATGACCCTTTGAAATAAAAGCATTTAATTGCTTAAATATGTAATTAATATGATACAAAATTCATTTAATGAGTCAGCCAAAGGTGGGAGTGTTATTGAGGAGTGATCTGAAGGCATATTATGCTGAGGTTCTGCAAGTAACAGTTTAAAACACATCCAAATGGTCTAAATAGAAAATTCAAGCATGGGAAATGCTGACTTTATCCTTCTGTCACTGGTAACTATAAACACTTATGGAGTATTTAGTTCTGATCTTGAACAACAGCACAGTTGCCTATTGTGATTCTCAGGCTGGTGTCTTTTAATTTTCTTCTGTTTCACAAATACAAGTTCCTATCACTAAACTTCAATATCCCTTGACTTAGAGGGAAAAATGCTATCATTATTGTGTGGAAATGAGAATTCCAGGTGATTAGTGTCAACCATTTAATAGTATCACTGAATGCCAGTGACCTGCCTGCAGTACAAACTAAATACTTATTATTAACTGATATGTCATAATTATAATTAATTAACTGCCATGATTACTAATCTGCAAGTAAATCTGGGGATTTTATCTTTTGAAAATAGATTCAAATTCTGCCTGAAAAATAGAATTCTGTTCAATGAACTTCCGACTTTGGACTTCTGAGGCTAAAGCAGCTACAAATTGATGATTCAGAATTGTTTCGAGGGGTGGAGAAACCTGGGGATCTATCTAAATGCATAAATCTGAATATTTGCTAGTAAACAAAGAAATCTGTATATCTCCAAGGATTTAAATGCAATCTTAGCTACATAATTAAGATGTATTTTGCATAATGCAGGGTACTTCAGCAAATTCTTTTGTGCAGATGATCAAAAGTAATCTGTCAAATTGAAACTCACTGTAAAAATCCATTTGTTGTAATTGATTTCTAAAATATGGTACCTATAGAAGGCAGTGTTTGTATAATGAACAATTAATCTTATAAGAACATGGTTTTTTAGAATCTAACAAAATGCAGATTATTTTAATGTTTTGAATAGAAATGCACAAAAATTTTGTATCATGATTGGACAAGATAAATCCAAACTTATTTCCTTATTTGTGAGTTATTTGGGGTAGATTTATACCAACATTCTATTGTGTTTTTATGCGTTTCTTTTGCTTCCAGCATTGTGACCTCTCACTTTCTAGAGCTTAATGACTTTGAGCTCTAAGAAATCAAGGTGGCTTCTTATGGAATTATTACTATATATTTCATACAGGGCTAGGTCTTAGAATCATGAGAAGCTCAGCTTTCAAGCAAAAAAAAAAAAAAAAGTTCCTTAACATTAAAGGAAAAGCTTTTGAAATGTTGGCAGAGCAAAACATGGTTTCGAACTTCAAGAAGAAAACAAAAGAACAAAATGTGTTCCTTCTCAGATAAACCTGATTAGATCTTCATTATAATGTAATTAAACAATGTATCTCACTTCAACATAGTTCATTATGTATTTATTATAATCTTAATCATCTGGGAAAGGAGGAGATCCAGCCAATGAAATTACCAGCTGAGACAGGATTGCTGTAATTTTGAATTGATCTTACTGAACCTGACCACTTCCTGATTTTGAGCCCTAGGCCCCTCTCTTTGTTTTGTCTTTATAGTTGTTTAGATGAAACTCCAATTGAGTCCTAATTATTTGAATTTATTTCCTCTTAATGATTTAAAAGGAATATTTAATAGGTGTTCTGTGGGCACAATATATTTTTCAGTTTTATGTCCCATCAAAGGAAAATATCAGTATTTTCTTTCCTTAGTACCTAGAGGGAAACAAGAGGGAATGACCTGCATTTAAACCTAAGGCATAGCAACAGATAGTATCAGATCTCCAACAGATTTCTTCTTTCCAGCACAGCCTTAAAGCAGACAAGCAAGTGATCTATATATTATTCCAATTTAGTTAATAATGTGACTTTTCTACATAAGTATTCCTCATGTACAAGTAGAAGTCTGTGAAACATATTAACTATCCTGTTCAGTCCACCCATTAGCATCAGTAGCTTACTGGAAGATCAAGCTCCAGATTGTGCTTAAAGAGGGATATTTTCCATAAGAATCTTCTAATATGTAAAGGGGAGCTGAAAGAGAATGAGAATCTTCTTTTTTTTTTTTTTTTTTTTTTTGTCCCCTGGGGACAGAGTAAGAAGTAATGGACTTGGAGTTCATCAAAAATGTCTGTGGGAGGCAGTTAAAAAGAATGGCAGCTTTGAAGACAGATCTGCAATTGAGTAGGTTGTCTGGGAAGGTATGGACTCTCCATCACTGAAGATATTTTAGAACAGGTGAGATGAATATGTGTCTTGGGTGGGTTAGTTATAGCTGATTCTGCCTTGGATGTGCAGACTCAGCTGGAAGACCTTTCAAGCTCTGATCTATGACTCTACAGAAACAATTCTTACCTCCTCTGTAACACACTTTCATATCTGCTGTTAAAATGCTATGTGATATATTCAGATCCACAGGTGAGGTAGGATAAAATGTAGCGAAAAAAAAATCCTGTATTTTTTACTTGAACATATTTTAAGCTGTGGGAAATAAAGAAGGTAGAAAACTCTCAAAAGCTGTGTGAACGCAAAACTCAGAATGGAAGAATGTAAGAATGCTGAAGATGCAAGAACAAGCTGTGTAGAGATAGACCTTAGGAAAATGTTCAGCAAGATAGTAGAAATATGTAAGTTTAATAATGAACCTTTATCTGTTTTTAAGCTATCCTTTGGAGAAATTAGATCAGATTTTGATCAACGCTTTTTGCATTATTTATATTTACTCTTGAAACATTTTTGCCATGATAATGATGTCTCAGTGGTATGCAATCTTTCAAAGGGATGCTAATATTAGCTCTTTGTTTCTTAACAAAAATCACCTATTTTGTGCAAATTATGGAGGCTGAGGCTTCAAAAGTGTGTTTAAGCAAGATTCACAGTTTAACTTGCACTAAATAAATCACCTTAAGTGCTCTGAAGGTAGAAAATAAAATTCATATCACAACTTATTGTTGGGGGAAGAATAAAGTAAAATATGTACTCTTGAGAATGTCTACTATTTAATCTTAGTTGTGATTTTTTTTTTGGTTTAATAGACTGAGTTTCTCAAGAGAATATAAAATATACTAGAAACAGGGAAAGATTTAAACCTCTTTCCATGTTCTCCAGATAGACTATCCTCCAGTCTTTTCATTGACTTGAAGTAATATCAATGAAAAATTTATTCTGTAGAATTTAGCGCTGTAGGCTGGATTAGCAAAAAATTGTTGAAATGGTAGCCACTGGTATTTCTGAGCATTTCAGACAGGCAGTCAGAAGAGATCAATGTGTCAGACACCTTAGGAGCTGAAAAGGAGGGTTTAGCCAGCTCAGTAATTCAGATACAGCTGGGGTGAAGCTTCCAGTTATGCAGTGTTTCTGCCTCGTAAGTGTCTTCCAGCACTGGGTGTCCGCTGGGTCTTCTGAAAAAATCCTGTAATATTTAACTCATCTAATTAACTATTTAATCAGAATACCTCCAAAAACATTGTTTTGATATCTGAGGGCACTTGAAACAATATTTTTACCATTATTTCTGTCTTTCAGTTGCTGTTTCATTAGCTGTTCTGAAGCAACACAACACAAATATTTCACATTCCACCTTTGTGCTCCTATCTGAAATTAAATATTTTGCTCTAAATACTTACATTAAAGCTCTCTATAAGCTAGTGGGAGTAAGATGTCTGGATGCACTGCATTTGTGGCAATGTTAGTCCCAGCCTTGGGTATAGGCCCCCAGTTTAAAAGGACATAGTCCAGATGGATTTAATCCACTGTGCTGCATAATTTGGTCCTTGCATGCGTAGCTTGCTTAAAAATGCAAATTTTTACTTTGCTAGTGTGATAGAAATCTCATCACAAGCACAGTGGATTTCAATGCACATATACTTATTCACAATGCCCAAGGCCTTTCTTACTAATAAGTATCAAATTTAGAGAGCATGGATATGCATATTTGGAAACAGAGGTTTACTTCCCTGAGGACATTTTACTGTCAAAATGCAAATGCCCACTGACTCTAAGTACTGTGCAGCTTAATATCAGCTGAACATTGGCAGCAACAATCCTTTTGGGCTTTTAGGGGTAACGTTTTTTTAGATTTGGAAAGAAAACTCATTGTATAAATAATTCAGAATCAGAGTCTAAATATTTTCTTTAAAAGAACAACTAAATCTATAGTTTTGATACCAAGAAAATGAAATAGTTATTAACTGACATTTGCAAATTCATCGTGAATCTTAAATATATGAAGGATGATGTTTACATTTTTTCTTCTTAAAGCCTCTATTTTACTCATGCTGTTTTTCATTGTTTGTAGTATATTTTATAATTATAAGAATCCTACAGTGATTCTCCTTTCAGCTGCAGAGAATGGTAGCTTAAAATGAGCAATCAATTATCAGGCAGGGTTTTGCTCAGGAAGCCACTGACTGCAAAGTTCACAGGTGTCTGTGAGATGCTTTTTCAGTTATTTGAAACTCTTATAAGTCAAATGCAGGTTAGGTACCACCGTTGAATCTTTGAAATACAAGATTCTCTCCTCATCTAGGTGAATTAAGGAAAGTAAAATAAAAATAACTTGGAAAATAAGTAAAATATGTTTCTTTTTTCCTGAAAACATATATTTTCAGCTTCACAGATGATTTGTCTCTTTCATTCTGACAAATGAATAGATATTTCACAATCAACTAATTATGCAAGTTTTCTTTCCAAATCTCGAATGGAATTTTTGTCTCCAGTACAGTTTTCACTTCAGAGGAATTAAAATCATTGCCATGAAATATTTAGGTCTAATAAATGTAAGCCAGCTCTTAGCATAGAGTTTAATAACAACCAACTTTAATACAGTAGTAACAGTTCTTTCTCCAACCACAGAGATATTTTAGAATCTCTGAGAAACCTTGGACAATAGATGCATCACTGAAATAAATGTGCTGAAAATATATATTCATAATTATATGAAGAGAAAGAAAGGTGCCTTCATTCTGTGTGTAGACTGTCATCTCAGTGAAATGCAATTACACAGAATAAGTGATTCATGTGTAAGAACATCATTTAGAATTTGGACAAAGGTGCACACAGAGTTTGTCTGGCCTTTACCTAATAATAGACTCAAGAAGTTAAGAATTATGTTTCAGTTTTAGAAAAGATGAACTTCATCTCATTGATATCTGTGATCTATTTAATGTTTTGCAAATTACTACACTTTCATTATCATACTGTGTCCATTTTACTGTAAATATTCATCTTATCCTATCATTTAACCCTTCTAATTGATAAGAAAACTTGAAAATAATAACCTGTTTATATAATGTACCTAATTAAAGATGGGAATTGGCTGTTGGCTTTGTTAAAACTTGTAGGTGGATGTTTCTAACTTCTGAAAACAGTGGGAACTAAATTTCATTGTTACAATTAGTAAACTGAGTGACACAGACCTTAACGAACATGATATGCCCATTATTGATATTTGCCTGTGGAGCTGCATGTTAGAAAATCGAAGATGGTATTTGGCAGAATAAGCAACAGTATATTCTAAGAGAGGTAGGCTTTATTTTTGTGGTACATAGAATGCATTGTGGGCATGTCATCCAGCTTCAGTAGAAATACAGATTATTCAATTAACTGTAATGTGAGAAGATAGAGCAGAATCTGTAATCCTTAGGTCAGTTTTCCTTCAGAAGAGACGAGTCTGACCTCTGTGTGTCTGTGGAGCAGAGGTGCAATTTCCTCACAACCCCCCAAAAAACAATTAATGTAGCTTAACTAATTTTGCCAACTGCCTTTGAGGAAAGTGAGATATGCTCATAATTCCTAGCAGGAATTGGTAGATTTTCTTGACAGTTTTGTTTTTTTAAACTGAAGATAGAGTGGCTGAGAACTTGTCCACCACCAAGGTATGTTTTTGCAAAGAACTGGAATTTTTGTGTTTATCAGCCTTTTGTTCAATGTCTTGAGTTTGCATTTGCACTTTGACTAAGCCCATGTGTGTAACAAAACAAAAGAATGTTTGTTGTATGCTAATAATACAGGTTTGAAATAGATTCTCTGAGTTTCAGAAAGAGTAGCATGTTTTTATTAAGTAGTGTTTGACTTGGGGACTGATTGCAGTGAAAGTATCACCGTTTAGCCTTTTAATTATTTCACTTTCACCACTTGACTCTTGTATGTGTGCTCAGAATACAGTTATGTCAGTACAGAGTTGGGATCCATTTGTAGGAATCCTTTAACCCAGGAACATATCATGATCATCACAGCTTTTCAACTCACTTTTTCCCGTGGCTCTGTGAAACGAATTTCTGAACACAGGCAGTCTGGGATAGCTGAAATTTGGGATGCACCCAGAAAAAAGAAGAAGAGAGGGAATTATCTAGAAGTAGTGCAGAACTGAATTATTTTCCACTTTAGCATTGTATATATATGCTTGATGTCCAGTTATATTTCATGAAGATTTTTATACAGTGAAAAAATCTGAATGCATCTTAAAGAACAGAGTTACCATTTACAAAGCCTATTTACATCCTTATTTTAGATGAATGGTTTAAATTTAATTAGCAACAGGTTTTCTTTCCTACTTTCCTCACTTTCTTCATCCTATCATCTCAATGATAAATATTTTGAAGCAGTGTCACTATTTTAAGTCCAATCAGTAGAACAATTAGAACAATCAGGATCTATTTTCTTCTGACAGCTCTGCGCATTAATGACAATAGCAATTCCAAAATTTATCCAGTTTCACAAGTAATTAAATAGGAAAAACAAGCAGGACTAGTCAAATAGATCTTAGGTATACTAACTGCCTAGTTTTATCCAAAAAATACCTTAGTTATCATAGTATTTCACAATTACTATGGATGTGTTTCATGTCACCCACTGATAACTGTATGTAGTTTCTAGCATTGCAAACACAGATAAACTATGCCTCATGGGGAACCTATAGTCAAAGGATTAGCATCTTTTTAACTACAAAGTCCTCTTCAAAGAGGCTTATATCTCAGCACTGGTTTTGTCAATTTCTATGCTGCAGGAAAAAGAAAAAAAGTTTATTTTTCTAATGAATAACTTTCCTATGGATGAAAAATAATATGTGAAGTACTGAGCTTATATTTCATATTGTCACCCAATACTTTATAAGAAATAGTGCAAAAATTAGGTATTTTGCTTTCCAGGTAAATATGTAAATATGTCTCAGTTACTGATCCCTCGTGGGACAGAAGGTTGAAGCCAGCCCTGTGCATAGTCATGTGTAACTAATAGTATAACTTCATATAGCTGCAGGTAGCTTCATAAGCAGAAATTACCTTCCAATTCCATTGAAAATGTATGAGCTGAAAGAGACTGTATCTATTTGTTCAAAGCTATTGTAGCTCTGCAAAGCTGTCATGAGTAGCAAGCAAAGGTATGCATGCAGGTAAAAGTTTCCCTTTCAAGTTTAACTTTATTGACTGCTAAGAGGCAAGTGGAAAAGAACACAATGGTAGACTATTTGCCCTGTGACAGATTATATTTTTCATGTGTGCTAGTGACAAGATGATTACTTTGTCTCTGGAAGAAAACTGCCACTTCTTGCATCAGATCATGCAATGTGAAAATGTGGAATAAAGTCCTTCTCATCTTGTCTTGCAATGAGCACACATGGCTAAGGTAGACCTGTGGAAAATATTTTTTATTTATAATATAGTTAAAGGATAAGTCAGACTTTCTTCCACAATTTTTTAGTAGGAATACTCTCATCTTTTTATGATTTTTTTCTCCTGTGTAAGTTACCAGTGTACTGAAAAGAAAAAGAGTTAAATCATGATTTACAAATGGAAGGTTCAAAGCAATATAAACAAGACAATGAGGGTGCCTTCTTTTAAAAGCTTGGAAACTGAAAACTGGTAAAGAAAAGATGGATAGATTCCTACAGAAAACTAAAAAGGATATGGTAAAACAGTACTTGTTAGCATACTGTTAAGGGGGCTAAACCATATTAGAAAATTTCCCACAAAACCAAACCTTAGCAAGTGTCGCTGAGACCAAAATGTTTGTCACTGGAACAAGGTCATCTCCCCCCTACTCCTCCCTTATGGATTCCCAGTGTGCTGGCAGCAGGGCTGGGACCTGGGGCTTTGAGTCCTTGAACCTCATAATTTTTTACAGGTAAGCCACTCCAAGAAGTGCTGCATCCTCAGCCCTGCATGAACTCACCCGAGGAGTCTCTCAAAGCCACAGACTACTGAAGAAGAAAAGATTAATTTTTTGAGCAGCAGCACACTGCAGTTAGGCAACACTGTATTTCCAGGTTTTTTCTCAGAAGTTTTCCACTTTTGTTTTAGACTGAAGTTCAATGAAACTGGTGCTTGTATTCAGGAAATAGGAATTCTCACAAGAAAGAGACCTAGTTTTTTTAGATAATCTTCTATCCATCTAACAGTTGTCAAGACTTTTGGTAGACATCATATCAAAGGCAGGCACTTGATAACTTTGAAGGATTTTTTAGAGAAGGAGCGTAAGAACTATGCAAGAAAGCAAGAAAAATGTATTTGAAAATCCAGTAAGTAGTAAGAGAAACAGGTTTCATAGCACCAGTTAGGGCTCAGTCTTGGTCAATTGAATGAGAAATTAAAAGTAGATTTCCATGGAAATCACAAGTTGCATTTGATAGTAGAATAATCCTTTTGGTTTTAAATGCCTTTCATCTTAATGAAGGATTTTTTTTCAAGGTGTCTTGATGTTAATCCTTCATTTAAGTCTTAAGAAGTGTGCCATACCTAAGGGAGGTCCTGTGTAATGGTTTCTGAAAATCCAAACCATGATCTACATATCAGAAGAGCTAAAAGTAAGAACGGTGGAAAAGATTGTAACCTGTCTGTTACATCCTTGAACTTCCACAGATGGAGCCATACATAAGCATGCACATGTGGATGCACATCTGCAGACACGTTTTGAGGTACAAGGCTCAGTAGAATTGAGAAGAAGCCCTCCATCTCTGTCATGTAAAGAAATAATCATCAGGGGATGGTAGCAGGAATACCAACAAATTGAGAACCTCTGCTAAGCAGTCTTCCTAACTTTTAAAATACAACATACAGTCAATGCTTGCATGTTAATGTAGAGATAATATTTTGGCCTAGCTGAATCTGGTTCATATCTTGCACATTTTATTAACATCCATAATATGACATAGATCCTTCTGTCTGATTTCTGTCATGCATACCAATTCTTATGCATTGAATACATTAATTGCTGTGGGGAAAAGCAGGCACAGTATTTCAGATTTGTTTTGAAAGCTCATTTGCCATTTCTTAATCAAAATCTATGTTTAATCTTTGCAGTATATAGAAGAAGGGAGAAAAAATTCTTAAAATTGTTCCTTCTTAAAGAAACTTGCCTTAGGATAATCATACAGTATAGAGACATTACTGCAATTTTAAGATTATATTTATAAATGTATGCCAATGTTTTTCTTATCTCTGTTGTATTTTACATCTTTCACTGTAACTCACAAACTACCCTTGATCTGCATTTCTTGGTGTAACCTGGTTCATTTGAATTCTGTTGCTGACTTCTTAGGACATGAAAAAAAAAGTTATTACATATATGTGATTAATTTCCTTATACTATCTCTTCTATCTGTCTTTCTCTTCCAGGTAATGTCAAATAACATGTTTGGCTTGTTATTCAACACAAATTTTGGACTCTACAATACTTTGAACAATTAGTAGTAAACAATGAAGACAAGAATATAAGAACTCAAGATCAGCCAAGGTATTTATAAGAGTGGTCAACACTGTTTTAATTTGAATGTATACGACCGTGGACAAGAAAAGGGATTAATTTTGTGTGAGAGGCAGAGAAGAACAAAAAGAAACCATGTTTATTACTTTGAAACAGAGGCAGAAAAGAGAAACTTTTAAAAGGGGAAGTTGTAAAACTTGAGAATCTGGGTATAAAAAACCAGCAGTGAATGTGAATTTTCTGCGAAAATACACTAGATTCTCTCCTCTCTTCCTTCAAAGGCAATGCTAATCCTAAAAGGTCAAAAGAATATGAATATAAAACAGCATTGTGAAAGAAAATCTTTAAAATGCATGGGCCAGATCATGCCGTTTTCTCAGTAATACATGCACCTTCTCACTGGGTGAAACAAGTGTCTCAGTGGGGGGCAGAGTCCTGCTGCTCATGTTGAACAGTACAAAGACTGAGCCTAACTGTGAACTGTGAAATAAGAAGCTTCTCAGAAAGAGAAGTGGTGTTGGATGAGGTAAATAAAACATGATGACCCTTGTCTAGACAACCACTGGTGCTGAATTAATTGTGGATGCCAATCTTGGAATGCACTGTTGCATTATCCAAACAACATCTCACCATGCTTACCTTCTGAAGTGTTGCTTTTAGCATCTGTGTGCCACATACAGCAGCACTGGTTTTCAGCTATTGTATTTTAGTAGCATAAAAGTGGTGTGCTTTGTTCATTCTGACATCATATTCCCCTGGGGAATCCTGAAGTTCATCAGTAGTGTAAGAATGGTCTCTTTATGAAGGGTTTTTTCATGTGTAGTCAGGTAAGTGATTTTTTATCAGAAACAGTATTTACAGGAAACTAATGCAACATTACTAGAAGTATATTTACAAATGAAAAATGTTCCTGGAACCATTTGAAATTGATTCACTGACAGCTGGTTTAGGAGAGTTGGAGTTAGGCTGTTAAAGAGGAGAAAAACAAAAAATTAGTAAAGACTGCAAAGAAGGTCATATCACAAACACCTCTGCTCCAGCAATTATTTATAAGTTTGGGTGATCACAGGTAGGAAAAGTATTTACACCTCTAATATCCTGAATCAGTGATCCAGACTTTTGAGTAAAAGGAAGCACCATACCTTTATCTTCCCTCTGCTTTTGTCAGGCAAGGCAGGGGGAAATAATCATCTCACAAAGCAATATGTTCCCACTACAATATACCACCACCTTTTAAGACTTGGCTTGATTTCTTCTTTCTTAAAGCACCTTCTTGGGTATGGACTGAACAGATAAACTGATTTACAGACATATTGCATGAGAAACCTGAGATTCATAATGCTGGACAACATTTCAACAAAAAATTAGAATTCTAAACCAGGTGTTCGTGTAGTTTGTTTCTTTCCTCTTCCCGTTTCAGTTCTTTGCTATTGTCACAGTTTAACCCCATCTAGCAACAAAGTACCACTCAACCACTTGCTTACTCAGCCCCAGTGGGATGGGTGTGAGAATAAGAAAAGTGAAAGAAGAAAAATAAATCATGGGGTTGAGATAAAGACAGATTAATAGAAAAAGCAAAAGCTTTGTGTACAAACAAAACAAAAGAAAGAATTCATTCGCTTGGCGTGGGCATCGGGTGTTCAGCCATTCTCAGGAAACCAGATGATTTCACATAATGGTGACTTGGGAAGACAAATACCATCTCCAATGCCATTTCTTCTGCATCTTGATATGCTGAGCCTGACATATGGTCTGGGATATTACTTGTATCACTTGGGTCAATTTCTTGTGCAGCTCCAGGCTCCTCACTGGTGGAGTGGTAGGAAAGTGAAAGGCAGGAAAGGTCTTGACTCTGGGCAAGTTCTGATCAGCAGTAACAAAAGCATTTCTGTATTAACACTGTTTTCATCACACCCCCAAAATATATCCCCATACAAGGTTGCATGGAAAGAATTAAATCTATCCCAGGCCAAACCAGCCCATTCTTCACCCCTTATTCTGTGTAATTTACATCGTGGTCAGGTACCATCCTATCCAATACTTCCTCACTAGCCATCACCTCAGCTTCACATCCTTTAATATCATATGCCTATATACTTCTCTTAATCTATGCACCATCCTTGCAAAATGTCAAAAAAATTCCTATTGTGTTGCTAATTTAGCCCATGACTTCGGGGTCCATTGCTTATGGTGGTCACAGCTATTCTCACGACGAACTATCAGTGCCTAAACTATAAGGAAAGCTAATTTGCCACTTAATTTGGTAGACATATTGGGTGTCTACTAGGCCTATAAGAGATTTAAATGTGACTTCATGGAAGTCTCATCTTTTTAGCATCTATTTCTGAATTCAATGAGTACTTTACTCATAGACACGCTTAATCTCCTGGGAATCAATTGTCTAAATCATAAAGCAAAAGTAACATCTCAACCAGTGCAGAGCAACTTTGTGTGTTGAAGAAGAAAAGCATGGGATTGTATCTTTTTACAAAAATAATTATTTAAACAGTGAGAGAAAGCAAATATATTCCTAAAATTATTATTCACAGAGAAGTTAAGGAAAAACATTGTCTGAATAAATTATTCACTGAAAAATATTCACTCAAATCCCTCTACATTAAGGCTCCAAATTTTTCCAAGATCAAAGAAAAATGGCATTTAAGTCACGCCTGAATGCAAGTGTAAAACCTCCAGTAACATAGAGCTGAAGTGGGAAGAAATATAAATACTCACAGGCAGCTGCCATATCAAAAATGAATCACGATTCCCATTGAAGCAAGTTGAAGTCTTTAAAAGAATCTTAATCAGCACTCTTCATACAGATCATCTCACTGGAGACAATAAAATATGAGTCCTCTACTGTTTAGAGTCTCTGAACAGATAATTTGAAAAGGAATTATTTGTAGATTAAATTTAAAATACATTACATTAAGATTTTTTTCTTCTAAGAAATTCTTGTTTTGTTTTATAAGTCAATAATGTTACGTGATGCCTAGGTACTGACTCTAAGTTGCTGGAAAAAAAACCACCCCAATCATAATTATTATACAAAGTTTTCCCTATAAATTAAGAGTAGCTGACCTTGTAACTGATGTAAACCCTTCTGTGCAGGTTTCTGGGATATGCTCAATATCATCAGCTGTCCTAAGGGAATTACAAAAAAAAAAAGCAGCAACTTATGTCCTTGGTCAGGCTATTGAACATAAAAGTACTAGTAAGGAGTGCTTACTTTTTCTAAACTTTGGAAGATAAACATTTCCTGTTAGATTGCAGCTGAATATTTAGTGTTGTGCACATATTGTGCATCCCCTTACATTCTCTTCCTTGGAGCCAGAGCTACAAAAGCTTGCAACCTTCTTTTAAAATCTTAATTTTTTATTTAAGTCAACTGAAATTTATGTCCACTTATAACAGCTAAGTATGTACATATTTTAATGGAGTTGGTATTGAATTTAAATGCATATGTGAACTTCCAATCCTTTTGGGTTTGTACCTGAAAATGCCTAATGAGGGATAGCTGGATTACTGGAGAAGCATCACAGGGTCAACCATAAAAAACTCACGTACTAGTAACAACTATTCTTTATGTATCTCTCCTACTCTGGGTTCAAAAAGGGTTCTTCCTACTACTTTTGTATACTTCTTCCTTTCTTATTTGCAGCTGTGGTGTTTTTGGTAAGTCATCCATGCCAGGTCCACTGGCAGAGGAAAATAGCAAATTTCAAAAACAGCCTGTAGAATGTTTGTGCTTGTATATGAATAATGCAAATAATCACAGAATATTCTTCATTATGAAGAGCTGGTGAAATACACTCTTCTTTCCAGGATTTCTAATGGGGTAAAAATGAGAAAGATTTTTTTAAAAGTGGAAGCTTTTTGACTTCTAACAGCCAGGCATAGTGCACCTAATAAATAAGCAAAGGTTCTGTGACAAGTAGTGTTTTGTCTTAAATTGAAATTGTCTCTTAAATATTAAAAAAAAAAAAAAAAAAAAAGCCTGACAAGCTGGAAGCATGTCAGTCATCTTTTTAGTGGAAGTGTGGGTGAGCTGGGGGAAGTCTCCAGGGAGCAGAGGGGGATAATTTGAGTCAGAGGTTACTCGTGGGCTATTTCCAGCTCTCAGTACAGCAGCCTCTGCAGCAGCCTCTGCCTTCCTGCCAGCGGCTCCGTGCTCTCTGTGCTCCACAGGCACCCAGGCTGGGAGCTGCAGCTCCAGCAGGCATCTCATCAGAGGCAGGAGACCTCTCTGTGCTTTGGGATAATGATGATTATTACTGCCAACACCCCTTTTGGGTGACTGTCAGCCTCAACTGTAGCACAAAATTGGCTGTCCTCGTTCACTAATTAATTTTGTTTGTAAAATACTCCTCTGAGGGAGAGGGAATAAATGTTACCATTAAGGACTTAAATAGGCTTTCAGATGAAATACCATAACCAGCTGCAGGTCAGCAACAAACCATTCTTTGTTAAGGTGTTTTCCTTTTGCAGAGATACAGCCTGAATAAGCTGAATAATCTCACCCTTTTAAGGGAGACTGTTAAGGTGGACTAATTCTATGATCAAAAATACCCTGTAGATTGTAATAGCAGGAAGAAATAAATTTCAAACTATTCATTATCTTAGTAGAGCTTTTTCTGTGTGAGAAGGGCTACAATCTCCTACTTTGAATATTAAGTATATCTATTATATTTTAATACTTTATATATTTTTGACCTGTTACTAATATTTAAAAGTAATAACCTTAAGAAAAATTAAACCTTCTCTGGCCCACACAAGAATTATCAAGCGCTGAAATCAAAACTGATACACGTAGAAATCAGAATTCTAATCTTACCCAGGTTATTAAAAAAAAAATCAAACAAATCATAGACTCCTTTGGATTGGAAAAGATGTTGGAGTCCACCCAGTCCCCCAGCCCTGCCAAGGCCACCACTAAACCATGTCCTCAAGTGCCACATCTGCATGGCTTAAATCCCTCCAGGGATGGGGACTCCACCACTCCCCTGGGCACCCTGTTCCAGTAGTAATTGTAGGTAATTGATTATCAATTATAGCATTAAAAATCAGGAGTGTGTTAAATTGCTTCATATCAGATTTTTAAAAACCCAGACAACTGGCATATCAATATAAGCCTGAAATTAGAAGGAAATTTAGTATTTTGCTGGACCATCCTTTGACCTTTCAGCCACTACACACTGTACCCTTAATTCAGAAATTGTTTTACAGAATGGAATGTAAAAATCATAAAGAACTACAATATTGTTTCACCACCTAAGTTAAAAATAGAGCATTTTGTAGGTACATAAAGCTGGCAAGAAGAATCCACTGAGGGAGATATCTAGGCATTGGAAAAGGATAGGCAGGAAATAGCTGTTGATGACAGTGGTTTGGAAAAGCCTAAATAAAATGTATCACTGTAGGTTTTAGCAGGAGAAAAATTACCTGTTGTAGAAAAATACTTCAGTAAGAAATTTTATAGAGTGGTAGATTTGGATAAAAAAATGGGATATGAGATGAACATAGGTAAGAATTCAAATGTTGTGTTCATCTCCAGTTAAATTCACAATTCAACTGGTGCCACAGTGAATTGAACCCTCTGGACTTAGTGCAAACAAAGGAGTCAAGAGTGGTATCTGAAAGAGATGTGAGTGAGAAGGTTGTTCCCAGTTTTAGGTGACTCAGGAATCCCCTCTCTTTCAAGAACCTTCAGCAGAAATGCTGTCTAGTAATTATAATTACCATTTTTTAAATCCAGCATTAATTACTTTTTCATTATTTTTTCTGTTAATTAGTTCACATATTTTAATTTCAGCCTTTTTAGTGTAATGCTGTAAATAACTTGTGTTTTCTCATTCTATAAGCTTTTCAAATGATTTTCCCAAAGGCAAAATAGGGATATCTTAAAAGCTCTTAATTGTCTCACCAGTATTTCATGGAGAGAAAAGCTGTTTTCAGACGTAAATAATTTGACAAATAACCAGGGGTAAAATCAGACATGGAAATGAATAGGATAATCCTGAGGGAGGGAGATCAGAAGAGCAGAGGTTTGAACAGAAAAGATTCTACTACAGCTGCATTTTTAGTGCTGTATATTTTTTCATAACTAAGTCCATGTATACAAATGGAAACCTCAAGGACAGAAGTGTTCTCCACCCAGTTCATTATTTCCTGACCTTGGGAAGATCCACCTCCAGCTGGTGAGGAATGCCTCTCTAATGAGACATGCTAACATCAAAGGTGATGCAGGGCTCTGGAATTTAATAACCTCTCCTGAGCTCAGAAATCTGGGTCTCACAGCAGCACTGCCCAAGCCACTGGGGTCAAGTGGCATCAAGAGAGCAGAGCATGGGTGAAAGCAGGGAGGCACCAGCAGGAGTCCATGGCAAAGGGAGCCAATTACCAGGAATGTGGTGTTGTGTGAAGGAAAACAAATTAATGCCATAATGAAGCAAAACTGAGGCAAATGGAGTTTTAAGAGGTTTCTTTAAGAGGTTTTTTTAAGAGGTACAGAAAGGGTACAGAACCTCTTCTGCTTTGTGGAGCTGAATGGGGAGAGTGCTCCATGCTGAAGGAAAACACCAGAGAAGAAAACCAGCTCAATGTTTCTGTACATCAGGGACAGGAGATGGCCTAGTGCTGTTGGTACAATCCCAGTGTCTTGCTTCCCTAAACCAGGGACCTGCAGATCCACGGGCAGCTGTGACTGCTGCACTCTGCTCCTCATCAGAGGAAATGCAGAGTGTGCTCTGTAATTCATCTTTCTGACCCAGTTCATGGAAACACTGCTGTACTGGCAGGGTCTCCTCTGACAGAAGGCATGTCAGCAAGAGCTTTTGCTCAGTCTCACTCCACTGGTCACAACAGAAGTGAGTATCAAAGCTATTGTCCTGCTAAGTGCTGTTCTTGCTGGAATACTCAAGGCTCGCTTTTAGGAAAATAACAATCTCTTTCCTTTATATGCAGCAAATAGCAAAGGGAAATTCACAAACAGTGTTGTTAGGCAGTCTTGGAGTTCACAGATAAATGTTTTACTGGCTAAACAGGAAAAAAAGAGCTGAATTGTAACACTAAGTTCAAATGAATTTTCTTTGAAAGGGAGTATTTCTCTGACACCCTTTTAAGAGTTAAACTATGGAAAATCTTAGGAATGGCTATTAAATTTAAAAATCAAGATAAATACTTGGTCTATTTCTGATCACATGGGTTGGCCTGCCACAGTAACATTCTTCCTACCTGTCCAGCTGATTGAAGAGTAACAAAAAGCTGTAGGCTCCTCCCTCCTCAGATGAATCCCAGTATTAGATGTGACACTTTTATCAAATGTTTCACCTTTTAAGTACTGTCCACATAGTCCTCCAAGAAAAGTGTGGATATGTGAGGCTAGAAATGGTCAATAGCTGTTCTTGCAATGAACATTGTGCCTGACAGGAAATTCTGATGCATTTGACACTGGTACCCACACAGGGTATTCTTTGTCTGCTGTCTCTGTACTAGTTTCTTGCTATTTACTACAATTTGACACAACCTGCAAAATGTCTGGGATCTGGAAAACATCTTAAATGGACAACACCAACTTTCTCCAAGCCCCTACTGTTCTCTTCTTAAATTTTAACTCAAAATACCCTTGTTCTGAGGTTACTTAAATTTTCTCAGGAAGTTCCCTTAAAGTTGATGGGGAATTTTGGTCACGTCAGAGCAGACGCTGTAGCAGGGAAAAAATCTTTGAGAATTGGTGTGGAATTTTCAGTTCTTTATTAATGTTACAGATGGATTTCCCCTTACTTGCACTCCTGTGGGACAAAAAATAACTTTCAGTCTGCTGTATTTGTGGCACCTCTAGGAATTCATAGCCACACTTAACAAGGCTCAACCCCTCAGTGCCCTTACTCTTCATTGCCCCATCTATTCCTACAGTCTTCGTTTGATGGGGAAATGGATTCTCTGGGAGCACACATGATTAGGAAGGTGCCTGTCTTTGTCATTGGCTTCCAGTTTTCACTCGACACTGTCCTATTAAGCCAGCCCATATTCAGAACATCCCAGTTTTGGCCGTGGTTTCATGACCCTGCTGTGGATCCCAAGCACACACACTTGGTCCCTGTTTTTTCCCCGTGTTCTGGAGTCCCCCCAGGCAAAGGCCGTTAACCCAGCAGGGCTGACGGGGAGGCGGAGCCAGGGACGAGAGCAGCGTCACCTCTTTCCTTTTTGTGCTAGAGGAAGAGAAAACCACTGCGTTGCATCAGCTAAAAAGGGCAGGTTGGTTGTCATCTGCCCCCCAAACTGTCCCCTCCCTTGGCTCACTCTGGGCAGGGCTGACCAGAAATGTTTTGACAAACCCTGACAAGGTAAGTGGGGCTGTGCATGGTCACGCTTCCCTGCTGTCTGCAGATTCAAGGTTTTTTCTGGATGTTCTTTTTCAATTTTTATTTTGCAATAGCAGGTACAGGAAATGATACCACGGCCAAAAAAAGTTCACTGAGAAGATGATGTAACTCTGTAATTTGCAGATCTGGGATCTAGGCACAGATCATTTGTAATTTCCATGTCTTCTGTGTAGTCTTTGTGGTACATGGGAGATGCAAAAGAAAGGAGATGGGGGTGCTTTACCTGTACAAGAACAAACACTGCTCTTCAAACAACAAGGTAATCTCTAAATGTGTTTTTTCAGAAGCAGTAGGCCACACTCTGTATTAAATACTGACAGTGCTGTTCCAGAAAATGAGATGTGAAAGAACAAAATTGTTCTCTATGCATTTTTTCAAATTTTAAAAAGGATACTTTTTTTAGTTCCAAAATATTCCTGAATGTACATTCTTAGAATAGTTAAAATAATGTTAAAACATTATATTTCTTATGTTAATATTTAATATTAAAATAATATTAAAACTTCAGTTTTATAATAACGTTTCTTTGTTTCTGGGTCAGCTAACTTTAGTTGTCAACTTCCTCAGCTTCTGGGATTTACCACTGCAAGTGCAGTCATCAAACTTCCTTTTAGGAGCCTTCCCAGGTAAAAAGTGCTAAAACAATGCAGCCGAATATATCACAAGCTACAGGTTACAGCCCTGTGGAGCTGTGAGTTCTAAGTATTTCCTAGAACAATACTCCTGGGACTACGCTGAAAATGAAAGCCTTCCGTACTCAGCTCGGGATCAGAGAAATAACTCGAAAGACAAACATTTTAATTCATTTTCAGGGCTGTCTGTCAAACAAGGGCTCGGCAATCAAAGGCTGACAGCTTCCTGTCCTGGGGCGAGTTGTCTCACCTCGCTGAGGTGGCTGCAGTCCAGGTTCTCCTGGCTCTGACTCCACTGCAAACATCTGCCCTGGCAGCGGTGCATCCTGGTCGGTGTCTGTGCGTACCTGAAAGGGAGGAAAATGTTCTCACACTCGGTGGGACAAAGGGGCAGCTGCTTAGAAGGAACTTTAGAGCTTCTTCACAGGTTTTCAGGGCTCTTAGTCTTGGGGGGAAAAAAAAAAAAAGAAAACAAAACCCAACCCAAAACCAAAAACAAAACTCCTCTGACCGCGTGGGGATACCTTTCCTGAAACTTTATCTTGTACTAATCTCCAGTTCAAATAGGGAACTGTAAATCATCCGAGGTAAAACAGCTGACAGTGCATTTCATATCTAAAATGTAGCAGTCTTTCTGCAGGAACGGTGATCAACAGCCATGCTGAGCACGCAGGCCAACTGCATGATGTGGATGGAAGCAAAAACATCTAAAGCCATTTAATTCAATTTTGAATGCTAGGGAATCTCAGTATTAAATGGTTTCTGTGAGCCAGCTGCTGTTACTACTGCATGGGCTATCAACTTCTACTGGCTGGGCTCTAATTCCTAGAAATTGCTTTATGCCAAAGTCATTACTGCCTAATTAGAGCCCGCAAGAAACAAGGGGATGAGCCAGGGAAGTTCCGTGGCACTGTGGGCACAATTGCATGTTTACAGACTGCTGCCAGACACAGGGAGCCGAGCGGTTGGCTGGCCAGGCTTGTACAAAAATGCTTTTGTGGCTGCCTTTAAGGGCTGGGAATTTATTATTGGCAGTTATTTCACCCATGGATCACCAGGTTCTTATTCAGAACCAGGACTGCGGAGTTTTCCTTTGCCCTTCCCTATTTCTTTTGTTTCACTGAGTTCACTCCAAAGATCTGGTTTGGGAGGGAAAGATCTGGTTTTTGCTGAAAAAATAAAAATGTGAGAACCAAAGTCATTTAACTATGTGACATTGTCTAAATTAAAAAAAAAAATCCTTAGAATGCAAGACAGACTAATATTAGAAGCTCCATAATTTATTTTTCTAATCT
The DNA here is from genome assembly GCA_026413545.1 of Cichladusa arquata. Classification (NCBI taxonomy): domain Eukaryota; kingdom Metazoa; phylum Chordata; class Aves; order Passeriformes; family Muscicapidae; genus Cichladusa; species Cichladusa arquata. Next base: position 869,451 of record JAOTQP010001546.1, on the reverse strand, counting down.
GTTACTTAGGCATTCTTCATGGGAAACAAGTCATTATTGGAGTTGGGTTTTTTCCCAATTTTGGACATTAGAAAAAATGTATATCTGGTATTTGTGTTAAGAAAAACCTTATCTGTTTAGCTGTTACTTGATTTTTTTTCAAAAGCACTTAATTTCAGTCACTTCTGTTGCAATGTTTTCTGGGATTTGTTTGGTTTTTTTAAATTGGATGTGCAAAACTAAAGGCATTTGAAAAAATGCTGCTGCAATTTAATTTATACCACACAGAAGAGAAGCTGGATTTAGTTTGAGATTTTCTAAAATGCTTTGTCAATGAACCACATAATGTATTAAGCAGATATATAATCCATGCATATTAATGCAGGATTGAATACTGGAAGCACAAGTAGCAGGAGAAGGCTCAGGGAAGGGACAATGGATTGGGCCAGCACACTGCTTGTCATCCTCTGATTCCCCACAAAACCTTTCCAGAAAGTTGGATTTTACCTTAACATGGGAGTGTCAGGATTCTGCCTTCCGAGAAAACCAGTCCTGCTTCTGGATTCCAGTTCCTGAGGGGAAAACCTGTCCTGCTTCTGGATTCCACTTCCTGAGGGTATGAGTTCTTCCCCTCACAGGCACCTTTATTCTCAAAAAGGGAAATGGAAGAACATCTTGGTGCTGCACTGAGTTTTTCCCTCACGGGCACCTCTATTCCCCAAAAAAGAATGAAAGGGCGTCGATTCCTCCCACACTTTTCCCCTCACGGGCATCTTTATTCCACATGAGGAGAATGGAAGAGCCTCTCCCTTCCTCTCTTCTTCCTGTGCTTTTTTCCTTACAGGTACCTTTATTCTCCTAAGGGAAATGGAGAATATCCCTCCTGTGCCGAGTTTTCCCCTCACAGGCACCTTTATTCCCTAGGGGGGGAATGGAAGAGCATTTCCCTCCCTCACACTCTTTTCCCTCACGGGTACCTTCCTTCCCTGAGGCGGGGAATGGAAAAGCATTTATCTCCCTCACACTTTTCCCTCACGGACACCTTTATTCCTCAAAGGGGAAAGGAAGAACATCTCTTCCCGCCCTTTTCCCCTCACGGCCACCTTCATTGCACAAGAGGCGATTGGAAGAACCTCTCCCTCCCGCGCTTTTTGCTTCCCTCACGGGTACATTTATTCCCCAAAGGGGAAAGGAAGAGCATCTCCTTCCCGCCCTTTTCCCCTCACGGGTACATTTATTCCCCAAAGGGAAAGGAAGAGCATCTCCTTCCTGCCCTTTTCCCCTCACGGGTACCTTTATTCCCCAAAGGGAAAGGAAGAGCATCTCCTTCCCGCCCTTTCCCCCTCACGGGTACATTTATTCCCCAAAGGGAAAGGAAGAGCATCTCCTTCCCGCCCTTTTCCCCTCACGAGCACCTCCATGGCACAAGAGGCAATTGGAAGAACCTCTCCCTCTCTCCCGTGCTTTTTGCCTCACGGGCACATTTATTCTTCTGGGCCGAGTTTTCCCTTCGCGGGCACCTTTATTCCTCAAAGGAGAAGGAAAGAGCATCTTTCCCTCCCACACTTTTTCCCCCTCGCGGGCACCTTTACTCTCCTAAGGGAAATGGAGAATATCCCTCCCGCGTTGAGTTTTCCCCTCAAGGGCATCTTTATTCCACAAGAGGGGACTGGAAGAGCACCTCTATTCCCCTCAGAAGGGGGATTGGAAGAGCATTATCATCCCTCAGGGGCACCTCTATTCCCGGAGCGGGGAAGGGACGACGCTCCCTCTGTCTCTCTGTCTCTCCCCCTCACGCCGAAGGCTGAGCGCTGCCCGCAGCCGCAGCTCGCGCGCGCGCGCCGGGCGCGAGCCCTGCAGCGGTTTGGGGCGCGGCCCCGCCCCTTTCTCATCGCGCCGCCATCCCCGCGCGGCGGCGGAGGGATACCCGGCTGCGGGCGGAGGGATCCGCGCGGCGGGGCCGGCCCCGGGCCGGGAGAGAGAGCGGGAGGCAGGCGGGGAGGGAAGGAGGGCGAGCAGAGGGGCGAGCGATGCGGCGCGGCCGCGCTGGCTGAGGCGAGGTGGCCCCGCCGTTCCGGAGGACGAGGGTGGGGAGCGGAGCCGGTGCCCACCGGAGCCGTGGCGGAGCGGCTGGAGAACAGCTGGGGAGGGGTCGGGGGGCGCTCCGGGAGCGGCGAGGGGAGAGCGGAGCCTGAGGGGAGCGGCCAGCGCGGGGGAAGGGCGAGGCTGCGGGGCCGGGCGGCGTGTGCCGGTCGTGCCGCTCTCTGGCGTCGTAGTTTAGTGGAAAAGGGAAGGGCTGGAAAAGGGAACTGATTTAAAATAGCCCCCGATCCCTGCGGCGGCCGGCTGCCCGGCGGTGGTGTTGCGGGGGGGCGGCGCGGCTCTGGTGCAGCCGCAGCCCGGGGGGCTCGGCTGCCTGAGGGGCGGGGGCGCTGCCCTCGCTCCGCTCGCCCGGGCTCGGGGCTTTTTTTGTGGGGAAGGGGCAGGATGAGCCTGCGGAGTTTGGCTGGAATTTCTCCTTCCTTTCTGAGGCGCTGCCGCTGCTGAAGCAGATTTTTCCTTCCTTTCTCTCTTTTTTTTTTTTTTTTTTTGTCTGATGCAGAATCCCAGTAGCTAGGCAGCGTCCCTCTTTTCTTTCCTTCCTTCCTTCCACCCTTTCGCTATGTAGGAAGGGAGAGGCATCAATGGAAAGGCTGAAATATGCGTAGATGGACTGTCGGATGCATTTTTTCTTGAAAGAGGAAGACAAATCCTGCTTGCCAGTGCACTCACTTTTGTTGCTGTTGCATCGCTCGGTAAAAATGGGGTTCACTCACTCCAGCTGAATCCTTGGAGCATTCCGGAGAGTTGCTGCAGTGAAGGACTTATCCTTAATTTTCTGCATCAGAGGAGCTGCATTGATGTTAACCATTTTCTTGTAAAATGGAGAACGAGATCTTCACACCCCTTCTGGAGCAGTTCATGTCGAGCCCTCTTGTCACCTGGGTAAGCGTTCATTTTCCTCCCCTCACACGTTCCCGGTTTATTCATTGTTCGGGCGAGGTGGGGTTGGTGTCACCGTGCTGCTGCTGCTTCTGTTCCAGGTGAAGACGTTCGGGCCGCTGGCTGGAGGAAATGGGACCAACCTGGAGGAATATGTGGCGCTGGTGGATGGAGTGTATCTGAACGAAGTCATGCTGCAAATGTGAGTGTGGCCAAGCGCTGCCTTGGGGGAATTTTTTGCTGGCTTATTTATCTTATTTATTTTGCTGCCTTATGAAAAAGCCTTTTTCCCCCTCTCCTCCTATTGACCTTGGTGAATTACTTTCATTTGTGCGTGACACGGTCATGTGGGGAGTTGAGGGGAGGCTTGGGATGGTGGCAGATCCCGACTCTGCACAGCTGAATGTCCAGGCAATGTATTTTGCAGGATGTATAGTGTGATACAGGCTGAATCATCATTGTAGAACTTACTGGAAAATGGGATGACTGTAAATAGTTTCCCAGATTTCCACTGAGAGGCATAGAAAAGGTTCATCCTGCTGTAAGTCATGCTCATAAAGAAAATGTTGAATAAATTTGCTTGGCTAATAAGGTTCTAATCCATATCTTGGTGCACGTGACATGCAACTTAAGGATGGCATGCAACTCACACAGGATTGTTCACTGAGCAAAGGGACTGCCCTTAAACTCCTTCCTCTTCATTTTCCACGCTTCCAAATTAGAGTGGATAACAGTTGAGCAGTAAAGCTGATGCTTTAATTGTGAGTGTAGAGTGTTTTCTGGCCATAGCCGACAGAAGAAACGTTTTTACATGGCTTTATAAACTGTTTATTGAAAACTCTGGTTGTCAGAAAAAATCCTTTACAGTGGTTCTCTGTTAATCATAATTTTGACTGGAATGTTGCCCACTACTGTCATGCTGGGGAGTAACACTTGTCAGGTGTCTAGTGATATAATCATCAAAGTGTTACTAGTGCAAAAATTTCTACATACTTTTTCTTTTTTTTAACATTTTGAGTCTCTGCAGAGAAATACATCAATTTTCTGTGTAGGTATGAAAAGTTGTGGGCTTATGGCTGGCTGGGTACATCCATCAATGCACGAGCAGCTTGTGCTGGCAGCTGTTCCTCAGGAGCACTGCTCAGGATGGGCATCCTCTTGCTCTGCTTATAGCTTTTATTCATATTTAGTGCTTTAAAAGCTTTTACCCGTGGTGAAACTGATATGTGTCAAAAGAGCAACACTTGGCCACATTTAAGTGTGAATTCACAGCTTTTGGAAACCAGTATTTTCTTTGTCAACTACTTCTGTACTACTAAGACTCCCAAGTATTCACTTCTAATACTCAGTCTAATGTTGAAAAACATGGAAAACTTGGTGGAATGGAGCTTTTTTGGAAAAAAAAAATTTTCGGAGCAAATTCTGGCACACTTTAATAAGAATTTTAAATGATGCATTTCACTGAAGAATACTATTTTTATTTTACAACTTTTTTTCTTGGATTGCATAAAATAAATAGATTGTCAGCTGTGGCCACACATTTGATATGTAGAGCTTTTATGGGATAAAAAAGTTGGACAGCTGGAAGGCAGATTTAGCACTGGAACAAGGTGATTTTGGAGAATACAGTCTTAAACTTTTTTCAGTCAATTTTTTAATGCTTTGTATGAATTGATACCTGATGCATGTATGTAAAATGGAAAGCTGTGGAGAAGGAACATTGCCTTGCCTGAGGCACTGTGTGTTGAATTTGGCTGTGACTTTGTGCATCCTTGACCCCATCCCATGATTACTGTACTTAGGAAGCATTGGGTGTGTATGTGTAAAAAATACACATTGGAAATGTAAATTTTTAAAAAAATTAGTTTGGTATTAAGAACAGTGAAAACTGATTCAAACTGGAGGTGTGTGGAAAAGCATTGGTGTACCAAAAAATTAATTTTAGAAATATATCACTACACTGGCAGGTTTTTTGGGAACTGAGATGTATCACTGCTGGTTACTGCTTAGAATTGCCTCTTAGAACTCTGTTCACATTTTGGGAAAGTTCAGTTTGTTTTGGGTTTTGTGCCAGGATTGAAATAGGGGAAAAATTGTTTCATGTTTTGCAGTGTGGTCCTGTCTGTGGTGAAGTTACTGTGGAAACCTGTGTTAACTTTTAGTCCTGCTCACTTTGAATATCCACCTATTAAGCAAGTGTCTTCATTTGCAAAAAAAAAGGACTTCAAAGATCTGGCTCTAACTGATCATCAGTACAGATTATTTCCAGTGTTTTCCATTTTTATTTCTCTTTTATTTTCCTTTCATTCTTTACTAACATACATTGAGGAAATGTGGCAGAAAAAAATTGTGTCATGTGACTTCAAAAGAAAAGTGTTTTTCTTCAGAGGGTTGGGGAATTGCTTTTGGTTGTTTGTTTTGTTTTTTTTTTTAAGCTCAGTGACTTCACATGAAAACTAGAGGTCTGTGGTTAGGAGCTATGGCAGTGGGGGCTGTTAGAGGTGCTGTGGTCCTGCTGCACATTTACTTTAATACTTGCTTTATTCTTGCCAAATGTTGTAAAAACAAATTCTGTGACCATAAAAGTGAGTATTAATATTGGATTAGGCATGGTTTGTAAACAGTTACACAGTTAAAAAAAAAAAAAAAAATGTGGCTTTGTTAGTTAGAGAAGGTTTTTTGTTCAGTTAGAAAAGAGTTAATCCTGTCTTCCATCATCTACAAGTGAGAGTCTGGCATTTCTTTCTCCTTGTACTTGTCTGGATCAAACTTTATTTTCTACAATTGTAATGATTCAGACAGGGAAGAGAGGTGTCAGCATTGGAATGGTTGCAGGATGTCATGGTGCTGAGATTGTGGGATTTACCAGCACTGAGTTTATTAGTGCCTCATCCATGAGAGTATTCATTAAATTCCTTGTATGTTTTTTTTACCTTTGGGTGTTTCATGTGAAAATTGCACAGATTCTGTTCAGTGTCCAGTTATATCTGAAGGGCTCTTCCTTGCTGGAGATGCCACAGGCCAATTTAATCATTATTTTTTAAATTTTACTTTTAATTAAGGAGAGTCCCAGTGTTTATGGTATTAGCTTCTAACTTGAGAGAATGTCTCTAATTTCCTGTTTAAATTTAGGTCCCGTTCTTCAGAAGTATCTGGTTACTTACCTTCTGCTGGGATCAGTCAGTATCTGATGCTTGTGGATAGAAACCCATCTGTCTTTCTAAATCTGAGCCTTTATCTTGGTGCTCTTTGATACAAAAAAGGGGTCATGCTTCTTGGAAATAAATCAGAGCACGAGAGATCACTGCAGTGGTTCTGCCGTGGCAGGGAGGTGGAGGGGCATGTCAGGAATGCTTCATACCTTCACTGCACCTCTGTATCATAATGTTTCTAAAATTATCTTTATAAAGTGCTCAGTGGAGTCTGTTGTGTGTGGTACTGAAATCAGTGAACCAGTGTAATTCAATGCATTAGTCACCTGTTGCACACCCAAGTACAACTGCAGTAAAATAATACTCAGTTGTCCTGGAGATATTTTTCCAGAACCTGATTAACATCACCTCAGGGCTTTTTTAATAGTCTTAGCACTGTGCTGTTTATAAACTCCTCTGATCCAAAAGAATCACACTATTTTTACAGAAACGCTCATTTTCTGAGTGGTATTTATTTCCATTATGGATTGGTCTTGTTCTCTGATACTTGTTAACTGAATTCCAGTAGGATTGGGTAAGAAATCATGAAAGTCTTTTAGTATGAGCTGTGGTTCCCAAACTGACAAGAGTCTTGCTAGTTCCTTTGAATAAAATGAGACAGCTGCAAGTAGTTACAGGATGGGGGCTTTCATTGCATTTACCACCACCATTAATATTTGGTCAAGCAACAAAGACTTGAAACAGTATTTTAGCTCTTAATTGTTTTATTTTACTGTGCTTTGTATTTGTGGAAATAAATCTGCTTTGAAGGAACTATTGGACCCAGACTGTTTGCAGAGTTAGTAATGTACAGAACCAAACTCTGGAGCTGAGTGAATTTAATCCACTGTCTGGAAAACCTGGCTGCTTTCATCCCAGTGTGCCATTTATAACTTTGGTCTTCATTACATCAATTAAGTGATACTTTCCATATCAGTCTTTGCATCCAGACATGCTGAAAACTACTTCAAAGATGAAGTCTTTCATTCTTCTCCTGGGTTTTTCTCCTTTTACCATTCTCCCAGTGTTTGAATCCTCTTGCAGGCCTTTCACACCATCAGATTTTCCAGGTGGACTGGCTGCCTGTTTGCTCCCAGCACGCTGGTGGTGTGTGCCTAGAATGTGGACAGCTTCCTTGGCTGCTGTTCTGAGCTCTCAGCCTTCAGTTGTGTGCTTTTTTCCAAGCACTTGAGCTTGCCAGCCCATACTCCTGGCTTGCCTATATCTTCTTTCCCTGAAAACTGGACTGGCTCTGCAGTGCTGGAGCCAGCTCTGTGAAAGAGTGCAGCAGCAGCCACTCAATCCAATTAACTCCTTCTTGGGAAGGCCAAGGAGGGGAGAGGCAGCTTCAGCCAGGCTCTGGCTGGGTGGGGAAATGGGAAAGAGTTTGGAGGTAGAGATTTTGGCAGCAGAAGTGGGAATGTGTGTTTTAGGAAAAAAGGTCAGATATTAAGTCTGCACCTTTATCACTTCATGGTGTAGATTCACACTTCCCAGATGTGCTGTCAGGTTTTCCACAGGTGCAAGGTGTCACTTGGACTCTGTGAGAGCTGTTGCTCCCAAGAGTAGTTCTGCAGCAGCAGGGCTGAGATTTTCCTTCAGGAAAGCTGGATTTGTAGCAGTCACTTTTTCTGTGAAGAGGCAAATTCTTTAATAAGTGGTCCAGCACAATGTGCACCAGGACTGTTGGAATGAAACCCTTTTGATTACAGAAAAGGAAAATGTAGTGTAATGATGATTAATTTTGCACCGTCAACCTGCAGTGAGCTCTGAATTGGGCAGGTGAGGTGGACACAGGCTGATACCTGCATTGGGAGGTGGTTGGGTTTTTCATGGATAAAGGGGGAAAATGCTTGTGTTGGTCAAGCTTCAAATGCTTGATCTTGTCTTGTCTGTGTTTTACTAGTTTTTGTTAATGCTTTTGTACCCTGATGTCCACTTCCCTTCATTCTGGCTACCATGATTTATTTCTGAGCAGGAAACTACTCTGCAGTTCACTCTTGTTCCTTGCAAAATTTTGAATTTTAGGAATTAAATCATCTAACCTTCCTTTACACTTACACCTCCATTTCTTTCCCTTTTCCTTCATGTGCCATCTTGGTTACTTTTCTTTGACTCTGTCTCCTTATTTCTTTTGGTAGCCTGCTACTTACCCCATCCTTACTCTAGGGTAGTACCTTGGGCCAGGGAATAAAAACTGAATTAAAAACCATTTTTTAATAAATACACAGCTTTCTGTTAAGCCTGTCAACCTGTTCCATAATCAGCCATCTTAGATCTAATATCAAAATAACTTGTCTCAGCATTGAAAGCATTCTGGCAGAGAAAGAACAAACATTCACTATGGCTTTGCAGTTTATTTTTTTCAGAGAATTTTGCATTTCACCTTCTCCATGCTGTTTCAAAGCACTCTATGGGAATAACAGCAGCAGTAAAATCCAGAGTTTGAAGTTAGCTGCAGACACCTGGCTGATCAGCTTGTACCCTTCAGTGGCAGGGCTGTGCTGCTTCAGATGTCATGGCTGGTCTGGGGATCTCTCCACCACAACCTTTGCAAAGTATTGCTGTGCTCTGATCTTTCTTGTAAAAACTAACCTAGTTAACTGAATTTGGGTGCTAAATCAAGCTCATCCTACACCAAATTTGAGATTTACTTCTAGATTTTCCTCATTTATCCCTTCTGTTCAGAAGGGACTTCTGATTTTTGTGTTTGTTCATATATTCCTCTTATTTTTGATTCCTCCTCTTTTTTTTTCCCCTCTAAGCTAAATAGCAATTTGTTGCCTTCCTTGTCTTTCATAATGCACCACTTTTCCCTAGGTAGCAATTATTTAGGGATCAGGACATTTTTCCAAAATGTTGCTTTGTTAGAGCACATGACTTCAGTGGTCAAGGGTTATTTGGGAGTAACTGTGTGAGAGTCTCTGTGTTTGTTTACTTTGTTTTAGAGTCCAGTCTTTGTCCTGAAGATGCTCCAGAGGCAGTTGCTGTTGAACACTTTGCAAAATGCCTCCCTTTCCTTTCATGGGATTAATTGATTCCAAGGCTTTGAATTGAAGCCAGGCTACTGCTTGACCCAAGCCAAAATTGTCTGATGTTGTATTTTTAGATGGGAAATTGTAAGGGATGAGCTCATAAATGATGCCTGTTGTATTCCTGGCCATTGAGTGAATCTTTGTGTTGCACAATTACAGACACTCCAATACTTGCTTCCTTTCCTGTAGTGACAGAAGACAGTCCACTTAGGTTTATTACAGAATTTTATCTTGGTTTAAGCTTCAGGGGAATATTTGCTCTAGTTTTCCCTCTGTGTGGTATCTTTGTTTTTCTTAAATAAGCCCCTGAGCAAGTAGTGTCTGCTGGAATTTCCTGGTAGCTTGCTGTATATTTTGGAGTATTGTGTGTGCTGGGCAAAACCAGAATACAGATACTAGGAGATGAATGAGAGAATGCAGAGAAATGTCACATTGTCATTAGTCTAAAAATGAGTGTAGAGAAAGATGAAAATGTGTATTTTATTATTAATAATTTACTTATAGGGGGTTTGTTTCCCTTCATGAGAAAGGAAGTTATCTACAGTCATGGTGTTTCAACCAAAAGTATTTTGTGGAAATCTATGCAGTGCTATTTTAACAACTGAAGGTCTTTCTAGTCACTAAAACTGCAATATTTGTGAAGCTTTGGTGCCATCTCACTTGGCTGATCACACATCAGTATTTCCTGTTGTTATTAATGCTGAGAACTGAGGTGTTTACCTGTGGTCAGACTGTTGTGACTCAGAAGCAAGAATTAATTTTTTTTTTTGAGAATTTGTAGCTTCAGCCACGTTTAAAGTCAAGAGTAAAATGTGTGAATGCTTTTCCAAGTCTTTCAGAGGAGAAATAACTTTTGGTAGTGCTGTGATTATCAAATAAAACCAAGTACATGCTGCTGTGGTGCTGTTACTTAGAATAGAAGAAAAAAACCTTGTACTTACAAATGCCTCTTAAAAGTTTTTTTTCTTCAAGCTTCAATAGAAAAGACTGCATAGCAATTTTCCCTTCTATTAATATTTTAAATGTCTCAGAAAGCATGTTAGCTCCACAAATGTCATTTGCTCAGGGCAATAAGTGTTTATTGTCTTCTCTTCTGTTTGCTGTGATGACAGCTTGCTGTGGCCCTATTCTGCTTCTTTTAGGATTTGATGTTTCTTCCAAACTATTACCTGCACGTTTGCAGGTTTGGATTTATTTTTTTTTTTTGTGGTTTAGTTTCCCAAGGTGCTGTGAAAACATTTCCTGGCTGCAGTGCCCTGGGATGTTTGGTGCCAAGTCATGCTGCACCTTGTGATGCAGGTCTGGCAGTGCTTGTGTGTGAAGCAGGTTTTGCTGTTGTCCCAGGATTGCTGGGGTGGCAATGTTTGCAGCCACTTGCAGGAGCTCATCACAAAGTCAAGCAGTTCTCAACTGCTGTTAATTGGTACTGAGCTGAATAGGTCTTGAAAATTTGGATTAGTTTGGCTCTGAGGGGGGAAAATAGCAAGCAGTGCCTGAAGTAGAAGTCAAAACTTTAGATTTCATGATCCTCAGCATTTTGCTTCTGTGGCATGTCCATCCTCTTGCTTTCCTCTCCTTTGGCCTGTACACTCTTGCATGCATGGGCACCTTTTGGGTTTAGTTGAATTTGGAAAATTGAGAGGTGCAGTGTTACAGCAGTTTCATTCTCCCTTTTCAAATGATATTTCCTGCTAAACCTTCTGTAGTTAAAAAAGCCCTCCAAAACCAACCAAGCAAACCAACAAGATGTCCCTTGAAAGATATTTAGATTTGTTGGAGTGTTGGTCACACTTTCTGGTTCTCATATATTTTTCCTCAATGAAAATATTTGTTTGTTGACATTTCTTCTAGGAATTACCAAATTCTGTATGTTAAGTGTTCTGTGCTGCTCTGAATCCTATTGATTTTCTTTTCTGTGAGTGACACTTGTTAATTTGGTGGCAGCCAGGTTACCTTTTGCCAGCTGTGGAGCAGAGGCTGCTCCACATCCATTGATTTGTTGTGGGGAGCTCACCCATCAGCAGTGACTCACTAGGTTCAATTTTTGGCAGAAAGCTTTATTTTTTTACATACTACCTTTTAGTGTGATAGGAAAAGAATGCTCAAGGTGAAACAAAAGTAATGAAGTTATTTTGTACTATTTGGTGGTAAGGGCGGTGGTTGCTGTATAAACTTGGAAATTAGGGGGTTTTTGGTCTTTGCCACAAGAGTGTGCTTAGTCAATGACAGGGGAGCTGGTTTACCTCCTTTATTCTTTTCTCACACATTTAACTCACCTGCATCCATCTTCCTTACTGCAGCTAGGAAAAAGAGAACAAAAATAAATGGGGGCTGTTCTAGACTTAATTTTTTTTTTTTTTAAACCCTGGGAGAAGAAATGAAAGATGAGTCAGCAGACCTGTTGAATGTGCTGTGGCTTTGCCTGGCTGGTGGCACATTCCCATGTAAATCTGGGAGTGTGGGGGTGTGAGGGGATGTCACTTCACACAGAGGTTGTGATGTGCAGCAGGTCCCCATCCTGACATAGGGATGTTGAGCAGGACAGAGCTGCTGCAGCTCCTGTGCTGGCAGTGCCCTGGGAGCAGTTGAGCTGCTCAGGTGCTGAGCTGAGGCTGGCACAGGGAAGCTGCCTGCATCTGCTCAGTATCCACGGAAATGGTCTTGGCAGAGCTCCCTGGGATCCCACCAGCCACTCTGTTTGGGTTAGGCCACTTGGTCGTGGTTTGGTTGGTTTTTAGTCTTAAGTAGACATAGAGCTTCAGCCTCCTAGCAGTTTATGATGTTGGACATAATCCTAGGAAGTGGGGTTTTGTGCAAGGGCCAAGACTTTGGGTGTTAGGCCTGCTTCCCAAAGCTCTCCTGATCACGGGGCAGAAAACGTTGGGTGCAGCTGTTGGGCTTCTGGCACACACAGGCAGTCCTTGCTAAGAGCAGACTTAGCAGAGTGTCCTTAAACTGAGGTTTTAATACTGGTTTTGTGGCAAAGGGTATCTCAGTGCTTGGAATATCTTCAGATGTTTGAGCAGACGTCTGCAGAGCTACACTTCTGCTGTACATTGGTTTTTGCTCAAACAGTCTTGAGGGTAGAAATACAGGTGTTGTCCAACCTGGATTGTCAAATGTTTAAGCAGTTCAAGATTTCCAATTTTTCTCCAGTTCTGTTTTGACTTTTTTATTGTTTTATCTGTAAAAGGACACTGCTGGACTAAATCTCTTCGTCAAACACATTTTGAGCATGCTTATTAGTAAATAATGAAGATGCTGCTTTATTAGTTGAAGTCTATCCCAAAATTCTTTTATCAGTAATTACTGAAATTTTTGACAGATACCAAGAGTGAACCTCTGCATTCCAGCTAAAAGGACTTTGCAGAAAATAAACTTCATTAGGCATTCTATCCCAAAATTCTGTTATCAGTAATTACTGAAATTTTTGACAGATACCAAGAGTGAGCCTCTGTATTCCAGCTAAAAGGACTTTGCAGAAAAGAAACTTCATTAGGCATGCAGCATTGATTTGCACCAGGGAATGCTGTGCTGCTGTAAGCTAAAGCACAGGGTAGCATTTCCCTGAACTCACCAAATAGACTCAAACAATGGTATATTTCAAATTAGGGTGCATTATGATACCAGACTTAATCATTAAGCACCATCAAGGAACAGATGGCAAGGGAGGACACAACTGGTTTGCAGTCTGCATAGATTTAAGCACGAGGCCATTAAGCTATCACATTCCCATTTCTGATAGATTTTGGTCAATGAAAAATTAAAGACACATAATCCCTGATTATATGAAGTCTCAATCTGTGATTCATGACTCTGGTAGTATTTCAAAATCACCAAAGTTCTGTAATCAGGAGTTTTAAACTAATGCATTATTGGGATAGATGCTCCTGTCTGCTTTTATTGCTATTGAAATTAATGTATCTTGTCATAAGTAGGTTGCTCTTAAATGTAAAATTGCTTAAGGGTATCTTTTACTGCTCTGCTTCCTATCGACTTCTAGACAGATTTGCCCTATTTTGCTGGGCTGTTTGCCACTGAAGCAGCTCAGTATCCCTACCTCATAAAAGGAGCAGTTCAGAGCATGGATGGCCTTAAAAATGTTTCTAGTAGCCACCAGAATCTTGGGGTTTTAAAAAGCTGGTTTTTAAAGCTGTGTCTTAAACTAGTTCCAAAATGGACCTTTTGATCTTCAAAATTATTGAATTTGCATCCTGTGTTTCCACTAGTTTATTTCAGTGTCATTTGGCCAAATGTATTCTAATAAACAGAATTGTTTTGCATTAATAAAATAGAAACATTTTACTGGTCATAAAAATTCAACAGCTCAACATAATGGTGCAAGTACTTAATTAAAATATTTATTAAATTAGTTTTCAAGAACTGTAAATGAGTTTAAAGATGCTCTTAGAAGGTTTTGGCAGTTCAAGTTTAGAATTTCATCTTTCTGTATGAAAAATAGTTGCACATCAGACTCCATGTGTAGTAAAAAATATTAGTATGCTATGACTTAGACCAGCCTGAAAAATTCTAATTCTGCAAACAACACAAAATGGAAATCTGTAGCCAACATCCTGCTATATTATTTCCTCTTTGAGAGGGACAAAATATGACATCAGTACTTAAGATGATTAACTATATTGACTAAATAAATAATATTTAAAATGCTGTTTAGTGCATTTGAGAAAATGACACTTGGTTATCATTATTGGAAATGGAGGTGGGTTTAGTTATTTTTTTTTTTAAATAAGGAATCTCCTGTTCAAGGACCTAATCATGGTCCTTTCATAGCAGTGGTGTGAGGAAGGATCTGTCAGGTCTGTGCTTGGCTGTTCCATACACAAACCTGACAGCTGTAACACAATCTGAAAGGTGGAAATAAATCAGTGACTGAGGATGAGGGAGCTGTGCCAAACACCAGCACAGAGGTCACCTGGTGGAAGAATCCCTTGGTTTTCAGTGTTTATTTTCATTTTACCAGGTAGCCTATAAGCAGTCTGTGTTTATAATCATTTAATGACATAATGTGGTTAGAAAGATCTCAATTACTGCAGCACAGAGGTGAAGTGCTGCTTGCATTGGGAGGTGCTGAGAGCAGGGTTTCACTCTGGGAAGCAGTGGAAACAATTCTCTGTCCAAGTCACTCATCCTAGTCATGGCTAACATGTATTAATTGAGAGTGTCAAAGACAACTGACTTCCCATGGTTGGAGAATAATGAGCCAAGAGGACATTCATTACCAAAAAACCAGAAAAAGGAATCTACTACCAAGAGTGAGTTATCAAGGATACATGTTTAATTAAATTAAAAATGATTGGAAGAGATTAGTAGTGTTAGTACTGATATCTCATTACCTTGCTTTTATTGAGCCTTAAACAAAGGGGGTTTAAAGTTCTTTTTTTTCTTTCAAATTCTGCTGGAAAATGTTAAGGGAACTTGGGAGTTTGGGGTTTCTGTTGGACCCTTTGGCATAATCTTCTGGGAAAGTTTAAAATCAATAAAATAATTTTTCTCTGTGCACCAGATTGTCCCAAGGCTAACATTCTGATTTTAAGTGCTCTAGCAGAGTGTCTTGAAACTGGACAGTGGAGTTTTTCCAAGTGGTAAAAACACAGTTCAGAGCACGTCTGTGGCCCAAGTTTTCCCAGCAGAAATTCACAATCTCAGTAAACTGCTTCCTGCAATTTAAGCCAACAATAAAAAGCCAAACCAAAACAAAAAACCTCCCCAACTTTCTGTTTTAAGCTCCAGGAATGAATCATTTTGGCACTAAGCAGGTCAGTTTGTCATAGAGGGAGGTGAGGTTGTCAGGGGCTGATCCCCTGGTGTCATGAAGATCCAGTGCTGTGCAAATATTCAAGTTTTTGTTCATCCAGGATCAATCTCAATATCCTAATGCAGCTTTGGAAATGAGAAAATGGAAAGCCTGAGCTTTTTATGACGTTGGTGTTTTCAGTTCTTACGGTTGCACGCTAATTTTGGTGTCAGTGCTGAAAATAAGAGCTGGCACAATGTCCAGGAAACCCCTGTGCCCTGTTGTGAGTGCTCTAAAGGGAGAGGCATCTGAAATGTGTGGCTGTAGAAATGCTGCTGAAGATGATGAAAAAGCCCAGAGATAATCCCCTGGTCATTAAGATTAAAGATGAAGATTAAGGGCCCAAATCGGCCTTTTGGAGATATGTATGTAGGAATAGGAGACTTCAGCTGATCTCTGTAGGTCAGCAGGATTTATTGTGGATTTTCTCTTCTGATTTTAACAAATTTGAATGAATTCAGTGTGGAAAAGAGTCCAGTTCTGTGCATCTGCAGAGCATAATTATTTTTAGCCCATTTAGTTGCTTTTAAAGCTACAGGTTTGCTGAACTAGTAATAATAAACCCAAGGTCACACCTTAGTCATATGGCTTGGCTAATATGTTCTAAAATGTATTTTAATTGTTAGTAATATTTTTAGGAACATGGTGATGAGCATTTAGGAATGAGGCAATTACCCCTGTCCTAATTTTCCTGGATTTATAATAATGAATATAGAAAAAAGATCCTGTGCCTACTACAATTTTAAAAATGTCTGTTGGAGGTACATTTTTTATATGACCTGACTTCCTTTCCCAGCAGTGGTTTTTTCTATTATTTCTATTTGTGTTTACAGGCCAGGAAATGCTGGTAGCAGTAAACTGAAGAAAAGTCATAAATATATCTTAAAAAAAAATCAAACATGCTAAAAGTTAAGCAAGCTATAAAAGGCAAATAAAATTTGTGTAGGTAACTTACATATAAGTGAAAAATATGTAATTTTTGTACAGGGAGTATGTGAAACTACCAATTAAAGGGACAAATTGCATCAGAGGAAGTCATGATAACACAATGTTCAGGTCATTTTTGTTTTATATTTTATAGCAAATTACTTCTCTTTCTGCATTTGATTCTGACTCTAATCCTTTGCCTGTGTGTGAGTTATTGAATTCCATTACTTTTGCACTTTATCAGGATCATTCTCCATTGCCATAGAATTTTCAAAGGTTGTTTTTTGTTTTTTTCCCTCCCAAAGTTTGCCAGTGGCTGTTCTGGAAAGTGTATTCTGTATTCCATTGTTGAAATCATTAATGACAATGTTGAATAAAACCAGAGCCAGCAGACACATATCCCTGCAGGGAGCCCTGGTTTGAAAAGTTGATAGTTTGTTTTTGTGTGCAGCATCCCAAGCAGCTCTCATTTATCTGATAATAATATCATTAAACAATAATACCATTAAGTATCAAAAATTGCATTGTGCAGCTGTATTAAAAATCTGTGAAGGTGGGAAACTTCACACTGACCATCCCTTAGGAATTTTAATTTCAGAGGGGGTTATGGGGGGTGCTTTGATTCTGCATGGTTTTCCATGAGAAATCCCAGTCAATGGTTGATGGGCTGTCCTGTGTGTGTTAGGAGGTATTGAAAAAGGGTGACTCATCTGCATTTCCTCAGATCCTTTCTGTTTGTGAAGGAAAAAGTGATTGATTTCCTCCCTGAAGCCAAGACAAGCCAGAGAAAAATCTGGTAGTGTGTGATAGTGCATGACAAAAACTCCTGTTAATAATCCCTTTGTTGACACATTTCAACAACCTCTAAGTGTATTTAAAAATCTGTAAATATATTTATATTTATAGTTTAGTGTGTGTTAGCACAATGTGTTTCATCTTCATCATCATTATAAAAGTTAAAAATTACATTTTGTTCCTCATGGTAGTGAAATACCACCACAAGAACTTTGCTGTCAGACCCATTTCCTGGGAATTGTGGTGGGTGCTCCCAGTTTGAGGCTGCACTGATGGCAAACAAGAATGTGGGGCTGGCTGGCTGTGTCAGAGACACATTTCAAGCTCTTTCCTTAAAGATTTATGTTCAATATGTTTAATTTATTCTTTTTTCTTTTCATTTTGCAGCAATCCAAAGTCTGCTAATCAGAGGATAAACAAAAAAGTCAACAATGATGCATCATTAAGGATTCAAAATTTGTCTGTTTTAGTGAAACAAATAAAAACTTACTATCAGGTCAGTAATTGTTTGTTGTGTTATGTTTTGCCTAGAATTATTTCTAAATTTTGTTCTATAGTTATGGCTTTAAGGGTAACAGGAATAAGATCAACAAGAAATACTTGTATGGATGATTGTTTAGATATCTGGTCAATTTTTTTTTATCATTATTTACAGGAATAAAAGTGGTATGGACACACTTTAATATGAATGATGATCTTTTTATAGAATATATACTTTAAATGTTCAGTTATTCCTATGGTGCAACAGAAGGATTGATCTTTATTGGCACACAAAGCATTCCCTGTCCTGCACTGGCCTCGTGGTATCACCAGGCAGAATTGCTGGCATTTAGGTACCTTTGGATGTTTCAGCATTGTGGATGTTGCTGCAAACCTTTGTGATAGAAATAAGTTTATTAGAGCTTTTTTAAAATAAAAAGAATACAGTTTTTGAAGAAATGGTAAAACCAGTCAGCATGCCTGTAATGGTCCAAGCTATATTGAGCTGCCCTTTTAACTGTTTTATACACCTTTCCCTCCCAGTCTTTCAGGGTTTTGGTCACCATGCAAACATTGAAGGGTGTTTGTAGCAGGAGTAAAGGCATTTGTTCTCCAAGCTGGAGAGCTCCTTTGAATCTAAAATTGCTTTTTCCATGTGCAGATATTCACTCCCTGCAATGCCTGCAGGGAGGCTTGTGCTTTGTGGTAGTTGAAGTGTTAAAGGATGGGCTGTTCCACACAGGGGTCAGCTGAGTTCCTGTCACCTGTGAAATTCCCCAGGGCAGGAAAGCTGGGGCTTGATGGATGCCTTGGAATCAGAGTGAGAGGCCTCCCTTAGCCTGGGGTGAGGCAGGAGCCTCACAGCCCAGTGCTCCTGGAAGCTGAGTGTGCCCAGGGGTGTTCCCTGGGGATCCCAGGGGAGGGGCAGAGCACTCCCTGTACCCAGAGAGGATTGTACTCACTGCTGGAATCACGTGGGAATGTGGAATTTTCAGCGTTTCTCATTGTGAGCTTGTCCATGCTGGTTTGTTCCTCGTGGTTTTAGAACATCTGTCTAAAACCTTCTCTCAGTTTAGTGAAAAATAGCAGCAGTGCTGTGGATTTACTTGTCAAAAAACCTGCAGTGGTACAATATAACATTCAAAATTAAGGTCTTATGTTAGATTAGTCAGGTTTTTTTGTTCCTGCATCATCTTGGTTATCCCCTGGAATTACAATTCTGGTCCTCAACCAGTAATTTGAGTGTGTACATTTCTTGGCAGTGTGGAACTGTTCTCAGCAGTTAGTTCAAAACAATGGATTCTAAATTTCTGGTGACTCAAGAGGTTTAATCCAGTGAGCAGATTTGACTGAGGATGTGAAAATCTTCAGTAAAATAAATCCTAATGAGCTGTAAAAGTTTGTGCAGGCAAAGTCAGTGCTGAGGTTAACACTGAGTGACAGAAAAGGTGTCAGACATCTCTGGGGCAGGGCAGAGGTGTTGGAAGGAAACAGGTGATCATGTCCATTCAGACACATATTTTGGTTATGCTGCTCATACTCTGCTTTGATACGTGATCAGCTTTATGATAGCATCATGGAATTATTTAAGATACCAAAAAACCACCCCCAAAAAGCCACTCTAAAAATACATGATTTTCTTTCATAGTAGCTGTCAATACTCATTCAGCTAATTGTATTTTATCTGGTTTGTATTTATTTAAAACATCCTGTGGTGCATTTCATGTCTTATTTTTATTTAAAAATCATCTTTATCAAAGTGTGAGAAGTACAGGTGTCACAGTTGGTTGAATTTCATGATATTTGAGGAGGTCAAAGCTGTTTTCTCCCTTCTGATTTGTCTTATGCATGTCCAGAGTGAATGTATATTTTTCAGTCTATTATTAATCAATTCTGATATCATTTTGATGTTGTATATTAACTAGTGGGAGCTTTCAAGTATAGCTGTAGCTAATAATTTCTACAGGTGTTTTTCAAGAGATACTGGTTTGTTTTTTATTTTTTTTTCAATTTGACCTAAAGCAAGTGGACTTGTGTTAGGTTATTGCTGAGGATGTGACACCTGATGTGTGCCTTGGGCTCTTCTGGAATATGTTGCTTTTGTATTTTATATGGTCATGGATCTGTCACTGTGGAAAAACAAAAAGCCTGAGTATAGGATGGCATCTGCTGGGAATAAACATCTGGGAACAGGAGAAAGACTGTTGTGCTTCAGGAGAATTAGGCTCTGTCTAGACTGGGGATTTGACCCGATTACAGCCATTACAGGAGCTCCACTGATGGAATCCATGGAGCAGAGAGGCAGAGCTGCTGCCTGGTGTGTGCCACTTCCAAGCTAAAATTCCCTGTGATTGTGCACACAGGGGTGTGTGCCTTTGCATTCACAGCTGGCCTGGTGCCACTGCAGCAAAAACCCCTCGGAATTTCACATCCACGTTTTGGTGAGGCCAAAGAAACAGTACAATAAAGGAAATTGATTTTTTTTTTGCAGTAGAAATGCACTTTGGAGTCAATAAAATAAATACATATCAATAAGTTAGTCAGGGAAATATGAACATAATAAATTTAATGGGTTTTGCTGCATTCTGAGACATGGGATCTCTTTGGCTTAAGATCCCTAAGCCAGCTCATTGCCACGAGAGGATTTTGCTGTGTGAGGTGATTGTGCAAACCAGTAAAACAAAGCTTCTGTAGAAGTAACTCATATTTGTCAGGGTTTTTTTTATTTTTTTAAATTAGAATGCAAATAATTTAGTATTGTACAAATTGTGTGCACGAAGTCCTGAAAAATATTAAAACTGTTTAATTAATGCTGATTTCTCTTCAGTGGCTGTTGGTGTTTGATGTTTGTTTCCATTCAGAACATATGATGTAAATAATGTTTTAATTAACTTTTGTAGGAGACTTTGCAGCAGTTGATCATGATGTCTCTGCCAAATGTGCTAATAATTGGCAAAAATCCTTTTTCTGGTAAGTTTATTTTTGGCTAAGATAAAAATGTATACTGGTGTTGTAATTTATATTCTTTCACTGCAAATAAAGTTCCTATAGGGTTGAGCCTTTCAACAGAAGATTGTGTAAATACTTCATCAAATAAGTGGTTTATTAATGATGAGTAATGATGTAACAATGATTTTCTTTGTCCACACAAAGGTCCACACTCCAAAAAATGTGTTCTGTCCCAGCCTCAGCCCTGGCTCTTGCTAGGATTTATACTGAGTGCATTTCCCAGCAGCCAGTGAACCACTGATGGCACAAATTAAAGTTCCATGTACTCCCAGCTACTGCACTTTCAACTTTCTTTACCTGTGTCACTGCTGAGGGAATTGGCAGCTCAGTGCATCTCACTTGATCCAGCTCCTGATCCTTGTTTCTCCTTCCTCCAGACTCTCCTGCTTCTCTTGCATCCTTACCTGAAAAATACTGCAATGACCTTCTTGTTTTCTCCCCTGAACTGACACTGTCTTCTCCATGCTCCCACCTTCTCTGCTTCCAGCTCTGAGAGTTGCAATTTTCAGACCAAGAAAATTAGCCTGTGTGGAGCCAGCTGAGTGTCCACAGCCACTTGGGAATCTCTGCACCATGCTCTCAATTCCAGAAGCACGGAGCAGACACACCTGGCCTGCATGGAGCCACTGTGGATTGGGCAGAATTTATTTACTTGGGTCTAGTGTGCCCCAGGTGTTCTCCTCCTGACGTTCTGGCACCTCAGCAGAGAGGTCAGGAACTGCTCTAACAGGCTGTGTAGCTTCCCCTGGCTGTTTTTATTTCTTTGGGACATCTTCTCTGCCACCCTTCTGTGTCTGTGGGACAGGGGGTTCCTCATGAGCCAGCAGAGCCATCTGTGTTTGCTCACTTCCCAACCCCAGGGCTCATAACATCAGTATTTTCCACATCCCATCTGCACATGTCCCATCTCTGTAGGTACCTTGCTTGAATTCTTTTGGGTTTTACTTGCTGCTTTTGAATATTGCTGCTTTTGCTTCTGAGGTCACAGCTTTTTCAGTTTTTATATGTGCAGCTGCTGTCATATGCACCAAGAAGTGTGAATGTGGTCTCTTCCTTTCCAAAAGAACAGAATGCATCCTGCTTTTATAATTTTGATTCCAGGCTTTCTTGCCTAGAAACCAGACTTACTGGAAAAACAGATTTGAAAAACCCCAGGTCATAGTATTGTTTTGTAGTGACATTTTTTATTCTGCTCAAGATGCTGTGAGAAAATGTCTTAATAATATTGTATATAAGATGACATTTTATTGAAAATGCACTGTCAAACCCCACAGAGATAATACTGCATTCAGTTGTGTACATTCAATTTTATGGTGTGGTCATTTTGAAGGAGGTGTCTTTGTCTTTTGGGATCTGTGGTTTGGCAGCTCTGCTGATGTGTGCTTTGCTCTTCTGTGGGGCTTTTGTTGGATTTGTGAAAAAATTTGGACTTTCCTGTGGTGTAGCCCTCATATTAAAAAAAAAAAAAAAAAAGTAATGTTTGGACAATATTCTTGAAGGTGTTTCAGCTCCCTGCTGGAGTTCAGTCACAGAGTTTGGTCTGAACTAGAATATAGACCTGGTCTTTTGGCTTCTGTCCAGAACCTTTCCTCTTTGAAAGTGAGGACTGCTCTTGCTGTGTCAGCTTGGAAAAGGATCTCATCCCTACATGTGTTTTTAAGCTTTTTTTGGGCAGATGCAGGGAAATAAAACCTCAGTGACCTTTGGAGACACTTGCTGTGTAAATCTGGTTGCATCGAGGCAAGCCCCAGAGTAAAAATCAATTCCCTGATAAAGACTTGGATTTGGTCCACTAAAACTTAGGCTGGAGGTGTGATTTTTCACAGGGATGTCTCCCAGTTTTTCCCCTTTGCACTTAAGGAATGATGAGCAGAGAAATCCCAGAAGATGCCAAATTGCAGATGGCAGGAGCAGATACCAGAGGGGCAGTTGGCACATGGAGGAAAATGCAGGGAGAAGGCTGGAGCTGAGGTTTGCTAAAACAGGGATTTTATCAGGAAATATTTCCCGAGCTGATTGGCAGGAAGGCAGTTGGAGGAGAAAACTGGAGGAGAGCTGCAGCCTGTGACTGTAAATGTTAAATTAAATTACAAGGGGATAATGATGAGGCAAAGGGGAAGGGGAAAGATGAAAATAAGTTCATGTTCCTCAGGGAGCAAGGCAGGGGAGGATGGAAGCCTGCAGAGGGTGTGAAAGTCTGGGATAAGGGTGAAAGATCAAAAAAAATCAGCACAGGGCAGGGACAAAGTTCAGCAGCAGGTTGAAGGGTGTAAAATAGAATTGTCTATTTCTGTGTTTCTGCTGGAGGAAAACAAGAAAGCCAGAAGATGAGGGGAGCTGAGATGGCTCAGTATTTTGCCCCGTTCCTTCAGGGAACCTGAGGGAGAGACAAGGAATCAAGATTCAGGCAGTCAGGAGATGAAGAGTGAAGAGGAGCTCAGGGATTGCTTAAAAATTAAAAAAGTGTGATTAATTTATTGGGATAAGTGAATGTAGGCTAGGATGTTAACCTTTATTGATACCAATAAAGGCACAGCCAGGTGCAATCCCCCTTCTTCAGTTGAAGCAGCTGCTGGTGAAACACATTCCTTGATGATTTTTCTATTTCTCCATAAAAGACTGACAGCTCGAGCCTTTGGGATACAAGAAGTCTGAATAAATGATCAAAACTCTCCCATCTGAGCCCATGTTTTTTGCAATGTATTTACCTACCTGAGAAACCTCTTGAAAAATTGCAGTGTTCCATGTTCATTGGGATTATTCACATTATGCAGCTCCCTCAAAAGCAGCTTGAGTCAATGCCTGAACTGTTTTGTCATCCTTGAAGCATTTGTTTCATGGCATTTATGTTCTAGATATAGAAAATATTTCTGTGTTTAGTAGCAAGATGAGGACAGTGTGAACGTAAAAAGTAAGGAACATTTTTATTAATCTCTAAAACAGGGTTCTTTAACTTAAGCTTCTTTAGGAGATTAAGATGCTTAAGGCCAGATTTGGAAATACATTTTGATTTTTTGGATGTCCAGATGAATATGGAATACAGCTTTGTAAGGAATTAATGAACTTATCACCTGAAGTCTTCCAACTTGGGAGTGGCAGATAATTTAAGCACTTTCATAATTATCTTGAGATACCTGAGATTACCATTGAAAACTTGATTGTAGGGCTCCAAAGCACTTCTAAAAATGTCACTCTGAAGTCTTGCTTTTTGAAGGGCTGAATTTTTTTTCCATTTGAAATTGTTATGGCTGTTAAGGTGTTTGATGACTGGAAGTCAGCAGTTAAATGGCAAAAAGGACTGAACTCAGGACTGAAATCTCATCTGGTTGTTTTCTAAACTAGGTTAACAGAAATTATATGGAAATCATGAGAAAACCTCGTGTTTTCTGAGCTATAGGAGAAGAAGCTCTAATTACAATTTTACAGTTACCATTTTTTCTTGTTTTCTTCTTAGAGCCAGGTACTGAAGAAGTAAAAAAGCTCCTCCTGCTCTTGCTTGGTTGTGCAGTTCAGGTGGGTTTTATTATGTTTGTCTCTATAAAACTTTTGAGTTACTCACCTCTTTTCTTACTATTTTAATACTTGGGGTGCTATAAAACCTTTCCTCCTTTGGTGGTACAATTGCATTCCTTGGAAAATTGGAATATTCTGAATTTTAATTAAATGGCTACAACCCTCCACCTCTTATTGCACAAATACCTCCAATACCACCATAACCTTCTAATGGGTTATGAATTTCATAGTATTAATCTACCTGATATTGTAATAAAAGGAAGGAAATGATAAAGCACTGAAAATTAACTCACTGCACTATTTCATATATTTAGTAAACTATCACAGAATTTGAATATTCAGCAATTTTTAGAAATCTTTTGCTTGTCTCATTTCAACTTGTTTTCTTTGTATCATTTAATTAATTATACTTACTGGAACATGGCATAAAGCACAGAATTATTGGACAATAATTTAGCCATGTGACAATTGCAATATCAGCTTTATAAGTTTTAGCTCTTATAAATACAAAGGAGGAATGAAAATACTTGTGATTATCCATATAAATGTGTATAAAATAGATGTCTCTATTTTTAGTGTCAGAAAAAAGAAGAATTTATTGAAAGAATCCAAAGTCTGGATTTTGATACCAGAGCAGCTGTTGCAGCCCATATTCAGGAGGTATTTTGAGGGTTTTTTGCTTTTAATTTTGGGGATTTTTTTTGAGCTGGAATGTTACATTGCAGGAAAGGGATTGCACGTGTTCAATGGCAAGTAAATCACATGTGATTTGCATATTGAGTGGTTGTAATAGGCAAAAAAGGCTTTATTTTTTCACTTGATTCACAAAAAGATTTCATGACTGAGCATTTTTGGGTTATATTTTTAGAGCAGTACCAGAAAGCAGATTTGTTGCTTCATAGATTTTTTAGTTACATACAGCAAATTTAGTTTAGTGAAGTCTTTCTATGCAAATTTCTTTGTAAAACATAATTCCAGTCAAATGTATGTGGTAGGGAATTTATAATGTTATTGTCACCTTGCCAGAAGGACAAGGTGCTGCTTCCAGGCAGACAAAAAAACTCTTCCTTTGCATACAATTAAATATATTTTAAATGTTTTTTCATACCTTGTCCAGATAACTTGTTTTCTTTATGCTTCCTTTCTACCCTTAAAATTTTAAGAGAATGTTTTTCCTCTTTCATTTCCCCCCATGTAGGTAACTCATAATCAGGAAAATGTGTTTGACCTGCAGTGGATGGATGTGATTGTGCTGACACAAGAGTATGTTGAGCCTCTCCTGAAAAATATGGCATTGCATTTAAAAAGACTTATA
Organism: Cichladusa arquata; assembly: GCA_026413545.1. Taxonomy (NCBI): domain Eukaryota; kingdom Metazoa; phylum Chordata; class Aves; order Passeriformes; family Muscicapidae; genus Cichladusa; species Cichladusa arquata. The sequence continues at coordinate 844,410 of JAOTQP010001546.1, read as the reverse complement.
GATGAAAGAGATGAGCACTCAGAGGTATGGATGTGTACAAAAACTCTTTTTTTTTGTGATAATACAGCTCAGGATTTTTATAACTAACAGTTTAATTTTCTGCTGATGTGTTAAAGCAAGGATTCCTGACTGCTAGAACGTTGTTTCAGGGAGCTCCTTTGTGCATATTTGGTAAATAATGTAGGAAATATAAAATAGGAAAAAAGTAGGGAAGATAATAGGTGATTTTTTCCACATAGCCAGAGTGGGAAACAACTTCAGCATTCATTGGTGGCTGAAAACAGAGAATCCAAAGCTGTATCATCTGCAATTACCTGGAATCAATAACCCATCCATTGGCAAGCCAGTCACTGAAAGCTGCCTGTTCTGTTCCCATTGTCCAGCTTTGAGGGGGACAAAGCAGAATCCATAGCAGCAGAGGAGGTTTTGCAGGCTTGTCATGATTTACAGTTGTGCTACTGTGTTAGAATCAAGGAGCAGAACTGTATTTAATAAAAATTCTGAGTTGTGAACCATCTCAGATTTGCCCCTCAGTAGAGTGGATGTGTCAATGTTGCAGTTATTCCAGATTCCTTTGAAAGTTTTTTCAGATCACAGCCTTGGTAGGAATAAAACAGAGGGTAGAGGATGGGGGTGATGCCTTTGTGCAAAGCAAAGGAAAAATGCCTTAAACTATGAGAGGTGTTCATATTTGCCTAACACCTTTATTTATAGGGGAGAAATGGGGGTAAATAATTTTATTATTTATAGGGGGAAATAGGAATATTCCTGTAGATCTGATGCTTTTTTCAGTTGTCAAGGATGCTGCTGCTCACTGAAGAACACAACTTTGTGTAGAGACACACACTTAACTTTATTTTCAAGAAGTGGTGGTTTTTAAGGAATTCACACCTTTCATTAGCCAGTCCATTCTGAGCACTGGTCATTTTGTGGGCTTAAAAGTCCAAAGTGAAAAATAAAACTTCAAATAGCAGAAGGTCCTGGTGAAGAGCTGTGGCTCTTAGACGTCTTCTTCAAAACCTGAGCACTGGTCCTTTTGTGAGCTTAAAAGTCTAAAGTGAAAAATAAAGGTTAAAATATCAGAAGGTCCTGATGAAGAGCTCTGGCTCTTTGCTTTAGGCTTAGAGGTCTTCAAAAATGGAGCACTGTCATTTTGTGAGCTTAAAAGTGCAAAGTGAAAAATAAAAGTTAAAATAACAGAAGCTCCTGGTCAAGAGCTCTGTCTCTTTGCTTTAGGCTGAGGTCTTCAAAACCTCGGCACTAGTCATGTTATGGGCATAAAAGTGCAAAGTGAAAGATAAAATTTAGAATAGCAGATGGCCTTGGTCAAGAGCTGTGGCTCTTAGAGGTCTTCAAAACCTGAACACTGGTCCTTTTGTGGACTTAAAAGTCTAAAGTGAAAAATAAAATTTAAAGTAGGAGAAGGTCGTTGTTAATAACTCTGGCTCTTTGTTTTAGGCTTAGAGGTCTTCAAAAATGGAGCACTGGTCATTTTATGGGCTTAAGAGTCTGAAGTGAAAAGAAAAACTTAGAATAACAGAAGGTCATGTTCAAGAGCTGTGACTCTTAGAGGTCTTCAGAATCTGAGCGCTGGTTCTTTTGTGGGCTTTAAAGTGCAAAGTGAAAAATAAAAGTTAAAATGGCAGAAGGTCCTGGCTTTAGGCTTAGAGGTCTTCAAAAACAGAGCACTGGTCATTTTGTGGGCTTAAAAGTCTAAAGTGAAAAATAAAATTTAGAATAGCAGAAGGTCCTAGTCAAGAGCTGTGGCTTTTAGAGGTCTTCAAAACCTGAGCACTGGTTCTTTCGTGGGCTTTAAAGTGCAAAGTGAAAAATGAAATTTAGAATAGCAGAATGTCTTGGTGAAGAGCTGTTGCTCTGCTTTAGGCGTAGCGATCTCCTTGGGCAGCCCAGACCCTGCCGTGGTGGCTGTGCCATGGCAGGGCTGGATGTGAGTGGCACAGGCAGTGCTGGCTGTGAGTGGCACAGCATGGCACAGGCAGGCTGGCTGTGAGTGGCACCCGTGGCACAGGCAGGCTGGCTGTGAGTGGCACAGCATGGCACAGGCAGTGCTGGCTGTGGGTGGCACCCATGGCACAGGCC
>JAOTQP010001546.1:822610-842210 GCA_026413545.1 Cichladusa arquata | reverse complement strand
GGCACCCGTGGCACAGGCAGGGCTGGCTGTGAGTGGCACCTGTGGCACAGGCAGGCTGGCTGTGGGTGGCACAGGCAGGCTGGCTGTGAGTGGCACCCGTGGCACAGGCAGGCTGGCTGTGAGTGGCACAGGCAGGCTGGCTGTGAGTGGCACCCATGGCACAGGCAGTGCTGGCTGTGAGTGGCACCCGTGGCACAGGCAGGGCTGGCTGTGAGTGGCACCTGTGGCACAGGCAGGCTGGCTGTGGGTGGCACAGGCAAGCTGGCTGTGAGTGGCACCCATGGCACAGGCAGGCTGGCTGTGAGTGGCACAGGCAAGCTGGCTGTGAGTGGCACCCGTGGCACAGGCAGGCTGGCTCTGAGGTGCCCTGGCCCTGTGCTGTCTCTGCCCCAGACCATCATCGAGCTGTCGGAGGAGCGGGACTGCCTGCGCTTCCTGCCGCACGCGGCGCACTCGCCCTGCGGCTCCCCCGGCATGAAGCGCACCGAGAGCCGCCAGCACCTCAGCGTGGAGCTCGCCGACGCCAAGGCCAAGATCAGGAGGCTCAGGCAGGAGCTGTGAGTACCAGTCCACGCTCTCCTCCTTCCCCAGCTCCTCCTCTTCACACCAATCCTTCATCCTCCCAAGTGCTTTTTAGTTATTGCTCCCCAGGAGGGGTGCTTTGATAATACGAGATTTGTGGACCCACGGGACAAATACTTTTCATCTCCATTTGTATTCATAATGATTTTGCCCTCTGATGGCCCTGAAATCGTGGATTAAATCTCCCAAATCACTGCATTTTGTTCTCATCAGGTGATCATTAAATCAGCTGGAGGTGATTCCTTCTCAGCAGCATGATTAGGAGACCTGTTTCCAACAAGAAATACTCACCTGTGGTTAATTCATGGTATAAATTCATTGCAGATAGGACAAAAAATTTCTATTAGAATGCTTTCCTGTCTCCCACGTCTTCATTCCTGTGTAAAAGATTTCTTGTCTGCACAACACTTGCTCCTGATCATGTAGGTATCTGTGGGCACTTTGTCTTCATAGTCAAGGAGCAAATCTGAGCAGAATGAGGAGTTATTTAAAGAGATCAATAGCAGACCTGTGGAGAATCTGCTTCTCCCTGTAGCAAAGTGTCAGTTGTTTTAGCAGAGTGAAGTGTGTGTGTGTTCTGAATTAAAATGCTCTTTCTGAGGAGATTCAATGTGTGTAGAAACAGCATAAGTAAAGATTTATTTTTTTTTTTATTCAACAATGGAGAGAGGAGGCAGGTAAATTAAATCACAAGCTGAAGGCAGCATAAGTGACAATTCCCAGAGTTTGTTGATCAGATCATTTCTAGCTGGCTGGATGAAGGATCTTGTTGGTTTACTCTGAGGATCCCCTTCCCCCACTCCAGCATGGTCTTCATGAGGAACAGAGGACAAAAGATGGGGCTCTTTTTTCCTGATGTCTGTGTTATTATGTGTCTCCTGCAATGAGCCCGCCCAGGATATTCTATAAACAGCTGCACCAAGAAAATTAGTGAAAAAATTGCTGTTATTAGTTTGATTGACAGTTAATAGATAGCCTAAACAGTGAACACTGGTATGTTCTGTATAATTTAGTCCAATCCTCTCCAGTCTGTAGCTGAAGCATGCAATTAGGGCAACACTGATGGCTCAGAACAGTCCACATTTTGCACTCTTATTTGAATTCAGTTGGTAAATAATTTCCCTTACAGTATCTTAAAATACCAGATTTGGATGAATTAACTGCAGTCTGCAGCATTTAGTGTTAAATGCTGCATCTATTTGATAAATTTAAAATTACATTAATTCCAGACTTGAAAATACTCATAAAATTTATTTCTAATCTGGTTTTGGCAGTGAACCTTCATACCTGGTTTAATATGCAGTGTAGCTGATGTAATTTCATTTAAAAGGTCTGTAAAGATTATTTTTCAGTTGGATGCAAACCAGGCAATACAGAAACTCCAAAGCTGGAAATTGCACACCTCATTTTCTGAGTGTTTGAGTTCTGTGTATTCCCACATAGAACAATAACAGGAATATGGATGCTGATGGAACAGTTACAGAAATCAGGAATAAATTGTGTTTGTGCCTGGTTTCTGAGCATCTCTGGAGGGGGAAAGCTGTGAGATGTGCAGAGCTGAGCCTCCTGTGCTTGTAGGCTCAGTGACCTTTTCCAGAAAGATCATTCATGGTGAAATTGGTTCATTTTTAAAAAACAGCTGCTCTAGTTTTGTTTAAAACATACCTATTTTTTGTTGGTATAATTGCTTTGAGACAGTATTACACATTTCAGTCCATTGAATTCTCTTATTTCCCCCTTTTCTAATTTTGTTTCTTACTTGTATTCCAGAATGTGGAATAATATAGTAACACATTTGAGTATGCAATAGATCTTTTAAGAATATTCAATATTGGCAGGTTCTTCAACAGCAAATGTTGTTTGTTCTGAGGTGCAGTTGAATTTTGAACATCAGTTGTTCTTTCTCTGTGAGAGAATTAAATATTTCCTTTGCATTGTGGTTTAACCAACTCATTTTTTAAGGATTGGGAAATGAGTTGGAAGTTAAGAATGAGTCCTGTAAGAATTGTAGCATTCTGTGTCAAGTTGTTTTTATCACAGGTTTGGGAGTAGACTAGAACAGACACTGTGTTGTTTCCATAAAATTAAAATTCATTGTGTGTTCCATGCAATTACTGAGCTTATTAAGCTGCATCTTCTTTAATTGAGTAAAGACACCTAAAACCCTTAATTCTTCTCTGCAAGAAAAGGAAAATCACAGAACTATAAAAGTGCTTTTAAAATTTACTTGATTGTGACAAGGGGTTGGTGTCTGGTTCTCCTGGGAAGAATTTGGACCTTTTGAATGTGTAATTTGAAATTATTTTGAGTTGGCTTTGGGATGTGGATCTCCTGGTACACATTCATGTGTATTGTCTGTGTTTTTTTACAGAAAATCCCTTATTGCAAAAATTCCCTTATTACACTCTTGTTTTCTGCCCTGCAGGAGTAGGAAGCAACAATTTAAAGCACCATGTAAAGTCTAACAACATTTAAAATATTAGATAAAGGCTAAAACCAAGAGAATAACTAAGTCATAATGGCAACTCTAAATTTTACACTCTGATGTCCAGGGTTAAAGGTGGAAGCCTCAGAAATCTCAGCATTTTTTTTCCAAACCTGGAGATCATTAACATTTAACTGGTTTGTGTTTTTTCCTTCAAGTGAGGAAAAGACTGAGCAGCTGCTTGACTGTAAACAAGAACTGGAGCAAATGGAAGCTGAACTGAAGAGACTTCAGCAAGAGGTGTGGGTTTAATCATTTTATTATTTTAAGATAAGTTGCCACCACCAGAACAATTCACCACTCTTTTTCTGGTGTTTAGTATGTTTTCATGTTCATTGTTTTATTTTGCACTCTGAAGCTGATCTTGTATCATTTATTCCTTTATTTGGTATATTCTGATGGAAAAAAATGCCCTGACTTAGGTTAATATTTCTTCTCTAATTTTTTTGTTTCTTCATTCAAGCAGTTTGCCACCAGTGCATCCTCTGAAAGGATCTGCTCCTTTTCCTCCCCCTTTTCTTTTCCTCCCCCTTTTCTTTTCCTCCTCCTTTTCCTCCTTTTTCTCTTTTCCTCCTCCTTTTCCTCCTCCTTCACCTGCTTAATGAGTTTAGGTGATTTTGTGTAATCAAATAAAGAAGTCCACATTGCAGGCCACAGGTAGTTAGTTACTAGGCTAAAAATAAAAATAATTTAGGCAGCTTCTCTTAATGAGACAATTTACCCTTAAAAGACCTTGTAAAGAAAGAAATACATCTCCACTTTTAGCTTGTCAGCTTAAGGTGCTGTAGGACTCAGTTTGTAATAGAAATAAAAATTAAGAAACATCTTAGTCCGAACGGGAGTGTGAACGGGAATCCGAACAGGATCCGTCTCGCACATTTAATCCCAAAATAAAAATATAAATCAGCCAAAACAAAATCAAAACCAGCCCAAAAGAGCCCAAAGGCCAGTGGTGTGTGTCCTGTGTCCCAGAACATGAGCCTGCTGTCGGATGCCCGCTCGGCGCGGGTGTACAGGGACGAGCTGGACGCGCTGCGGGAGAAGGCGATCCGCGTGGACAAGCTGGAGAGTGAAGTCAGCCGCTACAAGGAGAGGCTCCACGACATCGAGTTCTACAAAGCCAGGGTGGAGGTGAGGGAATCCACCCAGGAGCACCATTCTTCTCCTGGCTGGGGCTTTTTCAAACTTCTTCAGCACTTTAATTTGGATGTTAAAGCGTTGGGATGTGAGAGAGGGTTGCAGCTTCTTGCTCTGCGATGTCACAGTCAGGTTTTTGTGATAAATTCCAGTTTTTAGGGAGTTGTCTCCATGTCTAATGGCATCCCTCTGTGAAGGATGGATTGAGAAGCCTGCAGAGGAAGTAATTCAAAAAATGCTAGAAATATAGTTCCCTTCTCCTACTGTAGGTCTCCTAAGGAAAAGCAATTTTCTAAGACAAGTGTTGAGGAAATGAGGGCTGTTCACATAAATGAGTACAGGACAGTGGCATAAAAGACACTAAAAAAAGATGTGCCAACACCAGGCAAGGGGAATTTAAGAGTTCTGGCATGAATTAGTAATTTAGGAGACAAATCAACATGCAGGAATTTATCAGGCCTTCATTCTGTCTGTAAATGCCAAATTTGATGGGCAAGTGCCATATGGTGTAAAACTTGGTAAAGGAAAACAGATCAGTGTACAGGATTTGACAGCAGTGGAAGTTTCATTTTCCTAGAAGGTTCAAACTAATAAAACCCCTAGAAATTGTTTGTGTTTTCATAGTTTGTAAACTATGGGATATTTCAAGCATGCTTCAGTACAGACAGATGTTAATTAGTTGGGTTTGCTTCATAAAAATTAGGAGTTAACTTAATATTTGTGTAGGGAGGAGTATGAAGGATATTTGTGTGGTTTTTTCAGATTTTGCAGCTGACTGTGTGCTGAAGTTTGAAAAGTTTTTGGCTTTATATCATGAGGAAAGTTGCCAGTTATGTGTTTCACACTTTACTTTCATCAGATGCTATTAAAACATCCTCTATGTACCAGGATTGAAGCTGCTCAGGCCCTTTGAGAGTGGCTGGTTGTATTTTAAGATTGTGGATGCATTTTCAGCATCATGGCCTGACTTTGGGCCCAGTGGCCTATAAACCTAATTTTGGGCTGTGCATGCAGTGCTTCTTTCCAGATCACAGCCCAAATGACAGAGATTGTGATGGTTTGATTAAAATTGCCAGCACCTTACTAGTTCTTAATGGCTTAGGGAGTATTTCATTTAATTTATGTCAAGTTTTATTTTCACAGAAACTTATAAATTGCATTTATGTGGAATTATGTGCTTTTTATGAAAAGTCTGTTCCAGCTCTCAGTTTTAGTTTAGGTTTGCTGAACCTGGTTGTGATGTGTGTCAAAGTTTGTATGAGCAGGGGAATACTTCTGCTTTGGGGTTTATTTGTTGTTGTTGCTCCATTTTTGCAGGAGTTGAAGGAAGACAATCAAGTGCTGCTAGAAACCAAGACAATGTTGGAAGATCAACTAGAGGGGACCCGAGCCCGTTCAGATAAACTGCACGAGTTGGAAAAAGAGAATTTACAGCTGAAAGCTAAATTGCATGATATGGAGATGGTGAGGGTCAGGGGAGGGTGGCAAAGGCAACTGATCCTCATTAAATTTAATTTCCATTTTTAATAAAGGCCTTCAAAATAGCAGGGAAGAGAGGGAATGTGGTTGTAAATACAGAGATTCAAGAGCAATAGGATTGATTTTTTTTTTTTTTTTTTTTTTTTAATGTGAAACAATTGTCACTTTAATACTGTGTTTACCCCATGCACTTTGCTCCCTAATATTCAGAGAGAAGTAAACTTTGGAAGAGTACAGAGTGATTGCTGTAGGTTATGAGGAGAAGAGGTTTTTTGTAATCTTCTTGTTACTGTTCCCTTCAAAGTTGTCCCAACTTTTGCCAGTTTCTCTCCATCTCTGTCTAGGCAGGTCAGAAAAATTCCCTGTGACAACATAATAAAGATAGTAGAATATAGATATTAATAGAAGAATATAGATAATAAAACACTTTGTATGTATTGAGACTTTTCTTTTAACCTGTAAAATAATTTTCAAGGAGCGTGATATGGACAGAAAGAAGATTGAGGAGCTCATGGAGGAAAATATGACCCTAGAAATGGCTCAGAAACAAAGTATGGATGAATCTTTGCATCTTGGCTGGGAGCTGGAGCAGATAAACAGGACTACTGAACTTTCTGAAGGTAGATCAAGTTAATACTTGCAAAGTGATTGAAGTAGAAATCTCAGAGGCTGGGTGGAATTAGGAAATGAAATGCTGACTCCCATGTAGGCATGGACATACAGCCAACATGAGCTGTTCTTGTGGGTCTTGTTCAGTTAAATAGTGGTGTAAACCCCATAAATACATTGAAATTACATTAGTCAGACTTGTGTACTCATGAGTCTTCTTGCTTTGTTGTTCTCAAAGTTAAGGAGAAGAGCTGTGGTAAAAAATTTGATTTTTCCAGTATAACATGTTTGGATATAAACTGGATTCTGTGCAAGGCACTTGTGGAATTTGGAGATACATCCTGAGCTGTGGGAAACAAATGTATGCTGTCATTAGGAGAGTAGAACATATTTTATTTTCTAATATTTCTAATCCTAATCAGCTCTGGTCATCAAGAAGGTGATCGAAGGTCATTGCAAGGGCCTTCAAAGGCTGTTAAATCCTGTAACTTGAAAAAGGCAGATAAATGAAATATTACCTTTTATTTTAATAGTGGTGTTTTCCTCCTGCAGTGCCCCAGAAATCACTGGGCCATGAGGTGAATGAGCTGACATCCAGCAGGTTACTGAAGCTGGAAATGGAAAACCAAAGTTTGCTGAAGACAGTGGAGGAGCTGCAAGGTGCAGTGGGCTCTGTGGAAGGCAGCAGTTCAAGGATTCTGAAAATGGAGAAAGAAAACCAAAGACTTAGCAAGAAGGTAAAGGTCAGGGTGTGCTTAGATTGTGTGAGAGACAGCTGCCTGATGTTCTGTGCCATTTCCTTCCTAAAGGGTAATTTTATGAATTGCTGTTATTTTGGGTAAGGCTTTACAAGGGTCTGAGTGGAGTTACAGTGTTTGTAAGTTCATGGTAAAAAATAAAACCATCTCCAAGAGTTTTTCTCTTTTTTTATTATGTGAGAGTGTGACCAGTTTATTCAGAAAGGTCTTAGACCAGTGAGGGAAAAAAATAATAATATGTTGAGGATATGATGAGTAATGAAAGTGGTTTAGAATACTGGAGAGCATTAATTTGGGTAATTATGAAGCAGAAGAAAGTGTGAGTGACGAGTCTGAGCTGAAAACTTGGTCCTGTGTCCTCATTTTAACAGAGGAAGGGAGAAGGTGGGTCAAGGAATTGATGAAACAACTCAAGAGGGGAGTTTGTCAGCTTTAACTGTGCTGAGCAGTACTTTACACCTCAAATTATGTGTATCAAATAGAATAATTTAGTCAGTGGTATTTATAGAGAAAAAAATTAGGGGAAAAAAAAAAAAAGCTGTGACTAATTACAGTGAGTGAAAATGTCTAAAGTGCCTGAAATAGCTTTGAATTCAGCAGCTATTTCAGGTGAAAGACTATTCTTAGAGTGGGTAAGAGATGATTTTAAAAAGAAAGAAAATTAAAGAAATCCCTACTGTATTCCATGCTTCCATAAGATTTCTGATTCCCAATAAGCTGATGTTTTTTGGAGCAGCCTCAGTGCTGTGCTCAGAAGGCAGCTGGGAGGTACAAAAGGAAGGAATAGGTGTAAGAAACACACAAATATTGTTCAGCTCAGCTTGTTACCACTTAAATGTGACAGAGAAATCATGCTTAGGCATTTTAAATTTTAAATAGTGTTGCTCTCTGCAAATTGAAGCCATTTGACAAAACAAACTCATATATTGAATTCCCAAGGAATTATCTTAATTATCTCTTGAAATAGTTAAGTAAGATCAAACAACATTCAACCTTTCTAAGTTAAAAGGGTCTTGGAAGAGCAGTATAAATCTTACTAAAATGGAATTTTAAGAGAAAAAAAAGATGCTTGAGGAAATATCCAGAGCCTGAGAAAAATTGACCCTTTTTTTTTTTTTTTTTTTTTTATTACACTACTTTAAAGATACAGTGTTCTGAGCCAGGGAGAAAGTTCTGGCAGGAGTCAGTGTGTATTCCCAGAAGAAATTAATGTTTCAATTAAAGATTAGAAACTTCTCTTTTATTCTTTCCCTTAAGCTTCTTTATTCATTTCTATTAGGGTGCCTTCAACCCAGCTAATACTGTCATTTTTAAGTACATTTTATAACTTTTGTTTCTCTTCCCAGCTTGAGGAGCTGGAGAATGAAATCAGCCAAGAGAAGCAAAGTCTTCAGAACAGCCAAAATCAGAGCAAAGATTTGATGAAAGAAAAAGCCCAGCTTGAAAAGACACTTGAAGCACTTCGAGAGAACTCCGAGCGACAAGTGAGTAGCAGAACCACAAGTTTTAATGCTGCTTTGTGCTCTGCTGCTCTCCCTTTGTAGGATTTTACAGACATGAAGGGATTGTAAATGCAGTGGATTTGCCAAAAGGAGGTTCCTGCAGGAAAACAGCTTTGCTGGGAGCTGCAGGCAGTGAGAGACGTGACTCATTTCTGGCTGGGGCTTTCCTCGTGGGCTCAGAGCTTTGTGGTGCTTGTAACGCTCCTGTGGGCATCTGCTGGAGCTGCTTGGAGGGTGCAGCTCAGCCAGGAGAGAAATTTGGGAGCTTTGGAGGGAGGCCAGACAGCTCCCAGAGGAGGAGAACGGGTCCCAAGCAGCTGGCAGTGCCTGGAGTGATGTTGGAGTATTGATGGGAATTCCAGCTCCATAATCCTGCCCTGCTCTGGGGTGGCTTCCTGCTGTGACCACCTGGATTGATTTGTGGCTGCCAAAAACTGGCATCTGAATCTTTGTAAAAGATGTACCTGGGCCTGGTGGGCAACACTGGCACCTTCTGAGGTGTCTGCAGAGCAGCCACCAGGAAAAAGAGTTCTGGAAGTGCCAGATTTAGGAATTCACTCCTTCAGAATTAGAGCTGCCATTAGTTTTTATAGGTTCTATTTTTATCTCCTGATGACATGGCCGTTCAGTTTAATATAAAGTACAGTCTTTCGAAATGCAGAATATTATATTTCAAAAATGCTGAATATTTTTCAAGGCCCTGTTTAATCAGTAAATGAAATTCCAGAAGGAGAGAAAATGGGAGGGGGAAAAAAAGAAGCTTGGCATGGAAGCTTTACTTTCATTTAAAGATATATATCTTGTTTTAGGACTTACATTTCAATGGGTTTATTTCTGCTTTAAAATAATACACTTAAGTTCTGATGGGTCAACAGCATCTTCCATATCTCTTCCAAAATCCTGTGCTGACACTTACTGGAGTCTACTGTAGGAGGTTTGATCTCATCCAAAATCATGGAGGCATTTATCAGGATTTTTTGTAGAATTGGGATTATAAAAGCAGAATTCATGGACAGTAATTCAGTGCCATGCCAGGTGATGCAGTTGTGGTTTTAGACACCTGTTAACGAGTTTCTGGTGAATATTCCAGAGCAGTTTGTCACTGCTGGGAGCAGAGCTGTGGATCTGTAATTAATAGTTCCATTCACATTTCACTCTGGAAGAACAGCCTGTAATTTTCTCAGTCTGTTTTTCATTGCAAGCAACACTTTTACTTTTCTCCAAACAGTTTATTGTTGAAACATCCCTTACACTGGGTTATTAGTGTACACTTAAATATTGATCCAAACAGTTTTGCTGGATTTTGCTATCTGATGTTACATTCCCAAATAATTCCAAATTATTGGGAGCAATCTAAAAAGCCAAGAAATACTAAAAATTAAGGTGTAAGTTCTGCTTTTATCCCTGGATTAAATCTGGGAAAATGTTTCCTAGGAAGATAATTCCAATATTATTTACTTATTCTGGAGCTGGTTTGGAACAGAATATCCGAAGGTTTTTTTTAACTCAAAAATCAGTGTAACTTTGGTGTGTTTCTTGTCAAATTGTTGTTGACTGTGATCAGGGTTCCCTCATCTCCCACCCATCACCTCGACTTTTTCCAAATGAAATAAAGAGATTTTTGTGGCTCCCACACCTCCCTCCCTCTCAGGTTTGGTTTAGAACTTGCTGCAGTCCTGTTCTTTGTGGACACACAGCTCTGGACATCCCAGAGTGTAAGAAAAAACATCCCAAACAAGGGTAAAAACAATCCAAACCCAAATGAAAATTAAATCTGCTAGGAAGTAGGTAAAGCTTTCCTTTGATTTGTGCTTTATTTTTGGGTTTATGTTTATCTATTAATATTCAAGAGGAAGAGATTTAAAGATTTACTTTGTCATCCAACTTGAAGTAATGTTTGTAATTCTTCACATAAATATTAGCAGAGTAAGAGATTTTCTTTAACTTCAAAGGTAAATATCATATGATGAGTATCTTCTAGTTTATATATGGAAGCAATTCCTTGTTGGCACATTGTTTATCACTTTACCCTTTTTCTACCCAAATTAGATTAAACTCTTAGAGCAAGAAAATGAACACTTGAATCAAACTGTGACTTCTCTGAGGCAGCGCTCACAAATCAGTGCTGAGGCGAGAATGAAAGAAATTGAAAAGGAAAATAAAATCCTCCATGAGTCTATCAAAGAGACCAGCAGTAAGTTAAATAAGATTGAATTTGAAAAAAAACAAGTCAGGAAAGAGCTGGAGCACTACAAAGAGAGAGGGGAGAGGGCAGAGGAATTAGAGAACGAGCTGCATCGTCTGGAGAAGGAAAACGAGTTATTGCAGAAGAAAATCACCAACCTAAAAATCACTTGTGAGAAGATCGAGGCCTTAGAACGAGAGAACTCTGACCTGGAGACAGAGAACAGAAAGCTGAAAAAAACCTTGGATAGCCTGAAAAACCTCACTTTTCAACTGGAATCCTTAGAAAAGGAGAATTCCCAACTCGACGAAGAAAATTTAGAGTTACGGAGGACAATTGAATCCTTGAAGTGTACAAGCATGAAAGTGGCACAGTTACAATTAGAAAATAAGGAGCTGGAGAGTGAAAAGGAGCAGCTCAAAAAAAGCCTTGAGCTGATGAAAGCCTCTTTTAAGAAAACTGAACGCTTGGAAGTCAGTTACCAAGGGCTGGACACAGAAAACCAAAGGCTACAGAAAGCCCTGGAAAACAGCAATAAGAAGATTCAGCAGTTAGAGAGCGAATTACAGGATTTAGAGACTGAAAATCAGACCCTGCAGAAGAACTTGGAAGAGTTAAAAATCTCCAGTAAGCGCCTGGAGCAGTTGGAAAAGGAGAATAAGTTGTTAGAACAAGAGACTTCTCAACTAGAAAAGGATAAGAAACAGCTGGAAAAGGAAAATAAAAGGCTTCGACAGCAGGCAGAAATTAAAGATAGTACCTTAGAAGAAAATAATGTCAAAATCAGCAATCTGGAAAGGGAAAATAAATCTCTGTTTAAAGAAATTGTTGTGTATAAAGAGTCGTGTGTGCGCCTGAAAGAACTGGAAAAGGAAAACAAGGAACTGGTGAAGAGAGCTACCATTGATAAGAAAACCCTGGTCACTTTGAGAGAGGTAAACACTGAGCAGTTTCCATCCCATCATAATCTGTTTATAATCTACAGAAATTATAGCTGGGTTTCTGATTTGGGCATTTTTTTCTGCTTTAATCTGAGCACCACTAACGCCTTTATGCATTAGATAATTGAAATTTCAGTAATCATAGTCATGATCATATTTCTGGAATGTTTCTCCTTCACTGTCATGTTCCAGACCAAATTTAAAGGGAAATTCTAAAGGGAAAGGGAGAGAGCACAGAGAAAAATCCTATTTTACAACATAAGGTCTGATACAGCTGAAAGCTGACAGCTGGGAGAAGAGTTAAAGTTGAATTATTCCAGTCATGTAGTGATAAAACATCCTAGGACTAAGACTGCATTCTTTTATTTCACTGAAAACACTGACTGTAGGGTTTTTTTTCTGTGCAAGGACTTGGTGAATGAGAAATTGAAGACTCAACAGATGAACAATGATCTGGAAAAACTGGCCCACGAGCTGGAAAAAATTGGTTTGAACAAGGAGCGTCTCCTGCACGATGAGCAGAGCAGTGATGACAGGTGAGAATGGCAGGGCCTGCCTGACAAAAGGGACAAATGAGCATTTTTTTAATTCATAAAGTGATTTTGCAGACTGGTTCTGTGCATACTCAGGTTTTTAAGGCGCACTCATGGGCCCAAAAAGGAACTTGATATTTTTGGAAATGAATTCATTGATGTGCTTTCACATTCAGCTGACTGTGACAGTGAGTTGCCACTTTTTGTTGCTAAGAGACTTGCTGAAGTATGTCAGGAGATAGAGTTAATTATAATTAAAATGTTTTATGCTCTAGTCAGCAGCAGCAACAGTAGCAGTAAAAGATAATTAGCTGAAAGTAGTTTTTTTTTCCTTTTTGTCTGCCTGTCTGACACAAATGGTTTTTATCACATAGTGCTTACCTTCACTGTCTCACTCTTTCCTTGCAACCATTTGCCTCTAATTCTTCCATCCTGAAGGATGCTGCTGGGAAGTATCCAGTGCTTGAGTGTCTCCAGGACTTGGTGGTGGCTCCATCACTCCTCCACACCTGCCACTGGCCAGCAGCTGCTGCCCTGACATCTGTTTTTGCTGCTGCAGTTCCCTCCCCTGCCTTGCCCTGCAGGGATTTAGGGCAGTTGGTGGCAGGAGCAAAGCAGACTGGTGTGGGCTTGCAGCCAAGCTTTGCTTCCCAGTGCAGTTCTGCTGTCATGATCTGTTACTGCAGCTGATTGTCATGAGCCTGGAGGTTGATCTGGGGCCTTCTGTGTCCTAAGGAATCCAAATAATCCCAAATTGTGGGGTTTGAATCCAGCTTCCCCTTCCCAGTGCTCTGTCACAGGGGTGGTGCCAGGCTCCTGTGGGTGAGTGTGTTCCCCCTCTTGGTTTCTGCTGGTGCCTTTCACCTGCATTTCTCAGCTCCCAGATGAGTTCAGGAAAAGCTGTCAGAACTTGCACTGGTTGGATTTCTTCTGATTTAACCAAATCTGTGTCACATGCAGCACTTGATAAGCATTTGGTGTGTGCTTAGGTAAGTATACCCAACAAAAACCCACCAGGCCTTGATCCAAGATGAAGCTTAAACTTAGATGAAGCCCAAATGGAGCAACATTTAATCAAGTTCTAGGTCAGAAATGGTTGGGCTCTGCTGCTGGCTTGAGCTTCTTCCCAAGCTGGAGGATCATGAAAGGGCATTGTTTGTTTTGCAAGTAAAAACTAGGATTGGTTTGAATAATTACCCTGCTTTTCCATTGTTCCAACTTCTTCATTCATCAAAGATACCTGGATTGCTTTCCTTGCATATCAATGCCTAGGTGAGTCATTACCAGCTCTTCCATCAGGGCTGTGAAGAGCTGGGTTCATTAGGGATACAGTCACTTCTCAGTGGAGTTTTTCATCTGCCTCTGTCGTTTTGATGATGGAAATTTAAAATGTACCATTTTCCTCCTCCTGATTGGAAAGAGCTGCTTGTGGTTTTTGATAAATGGTCTTGGTAGTACCTCAGAGTCTTTCTGTTGAGGTCTAAACTGGACACATTTTATGACTTAGAAGAGTTTTCCATTTTCTCTTATCTGCTGTCTTTGGACAAACAGATTTATGGATTTTGACTCTGAATCCAAAACAACCCAACTTGCAGTTGTATTAAAAAATTTGTACCATCTTACATTGTTCAGAGTGTAAATGGGTATTGTATCTCTGCTATTATTATTTTTCCTCCTTTGTTTTCTATAGAATTGTGTCATTTTTCAGTAGCAGGAATTACCTGCAGCCAAATCTGTGCTTCAGCTCAAGAGGGTGAAATACTGTAAATTCCACTAGTCACAGGCTGCCTGCTATTCTGTAAATCCTTGGGAATTGGTTGTCATATCTGAAAATCTCAGATTCTCCTCCTGCTGCATGATGCTACTGGACAGCTTTCTGCTTATTAATTCTCTTGCCATTGACTTTCTGCTCCAGTTCCTGGCTGGATCTGATGCTCTTGTCCATTCAGGAGTCTCCTGCAGTTTATTCCCCTCACTAAAGTGATGGATCCTTCAGCAGCCAGGATTGGAAAGGGGAGATATCAGTGGTTGGGGTTATTTTATCCAGCTGTGGGGAGGAGTGGGTGTTCTCCAGGTTCTGAGCCACACACAGGGACTGAACTGCTTAGAAGTGATCAGTGAGTGTGGGTTTTGGTACCTCCCATAAAGGGTGTGCAGTTCTAAATGAATACAGTTCAATCTGACCACTTCTCTCTCCAGGTGACATTTTGGAGGGGTTTAGGTGCCCTAAATATGCCCTGAATATGGTTAAAAATGGAAGCTTTGCACATCAAGGGTGGTAACAGCCTTAAAATATCAGCAGCTGGGCTGAGTGAGCAATTTGCACATTGATGCACTAAAGTGTGCACCTGCACAGTCCTGTGCTCCATCTCCTTCCCTTTGGAGCTGGCTAGAAATAAGAACTGATGAAAATCTTGCTCTCCAAATACTTCACATTCTAATTGAGTTCAGGTCCCTGCTGGATTTGCTGGAGTGGAGCCAGGAGGGGAATGCATGTAGAGAAACCCAGCACCCTCCTGATGAGCCTGAAGAGGTCCTTTGCTGGGTCTAACATGTTTTAAATGAAATCAGGAGTCAAAAATAATTTTGACAACCATCTTCTGGTCATTTTTGACATTGGCCTTGCTGTGGATGCTGAGGTGTTTTCATGCTTTTGACCACAGCACTCAGGGCTGTTTGAATGAGTCTGCTCTAGAACATCTGAGAATTTAAATACCTTGAATATTTATTTAAAATACAAACTCTTTCTTGTTGTTGGCCAGTAGGTACAAGCTTTTGGAGTCCAAATTAGAATCCACTCTCAAGAAGTCTCTGGAAATAAAAGAAGAAAAAATTGCTGCTTTGGAGGCTCGTTTGGAAGAATCAACAAATCTGAACCAGCAGCTGCGTCAGGAACTGAAAACAGTAAGGAAAAGGGCATTTTTCTGTAATATTAACTGAGCTGTTTCCTTTTTGGGTAAGACAGCAAAAAATGGGCATCATTCAGGTGATAGAAAGCAGGACAAAGGTGTGAAGGCTTTTAAGACTGTGTTGAAGTCACAAGTTGAAAAGTTTTCGAGTTTATTCGCTGGCTGTGTAAATGTCAGCTGGATAAGTAACCTGGATTATCAAATCAACCTTGAATGGATGTCATTTCCAACTACATTTTCTGGCCTACCTTGAGCAGCCTGAGTAGATTGGTTAGGAAAGGAAATTCTTTCACCTTGGTTGTAGAGTTTTAGTATAAAAGTTGGAGGATGCAGTTAAAAACACTGAAGTAAAATAGAAAATAGAGGTCTGCTGTTTGTTTAACTGTCTATATCCATAAATAATTTGTGCATCATCTCCCCAAACATGTACAAAAACCAGATTTACAGATACAGTAACAGCCCTTCCTGCTCTTTGAGAAAGGGGCATGGTCAGGTAATAAATTAATAAATTTGGATATACAAAATGGAAAATTCTAACCCTAACTTAAGTTGTCCCAATTAATTCCAGGTAAAGAAGAACTATGAAGCTCTCAAGCAAAGACAAGAAGAGGAAAGGATGGTTCAGAATTCTCCTCCAAGAAGTGGAGAAGAAAATCAGTCTGTCAATAAGTGGGAGAAGGAAAATCAGGAGACAACGAGAGAATTACTGAAAGTTAAAGATAGATTAATCGAGGTGGAGAGGAATGTAAGATGTGTTTTGAATATCATTCTGGTGGTAATTATTTGTGGTGAGCTGTAATGCAAATGAGGGTGCTGTTAAGACACTTTAATTTATCACCTCATTTCCATCCCAGGCAGAATCTGAATTAAATACAGTGCATGCAGCAGCTGGATTCTGCTCTGTGGGATGCCATAGAGCACTTGACAGGCATTTAAAAGAAATGTGCAAACCTGAGTTTGTCCTTTGGAATCCACAGCTCTCTCTCAAATCCCTGTCCTGGAGGTTCCTCCCCTGTTTCTCCCTAGGTGCAACATCTGTCACCTGTTTTTCTGGTGATAAATCCCCCCAAACTGTGTTTGTTCTGCAAGTTTATCCCACCCTGTAAATCTGCACAGCCCTGCTGCTTTCTAAGGTGTGGAAAACACTTGTGTTTTATCTTGGAGTTCCTGGAGCAGCTTGAGCTGAGGCTTTGTGTGGTTTTTTGCACCCCCCAGAACGCGACGCTGCAGGCGGAGAAGCAGGCGCTGAAAACGCAGCTCAAGCAGCTCGAGACACAGAACAACAACCTGCAGGCCCAGATCCTGGCCCTGCAGAGACAGACCGTGTCCCTGCAGGAGCAGAACACAACTCTGCAAACTCAGAATGCCAAGCTGCAGGTAAGGCTGCCTTCCTCTGCTTTCAAAAATAAAATCAAGGGGTTTTTTGGAAGGAAAACTTAAAGTACATCATTATGGTTAGCTTTGAAATCACATTTGGCTTCCTGGAGAGGCATGGGAAAGAAGGTGATGTGAGAATAATCTGCACTCAGCAGTCAGATAATAGTTTGTTTGCTGATGAATAATTACATTTTTAGAAATTTGTCCAATGTAAAGTCTTGAGTTTATACTTTGAAGTAGAGAAGATTCTCTTATCCAGTTTCCAAGATTCCTTGGGCTTTTTATTGTATTTATACATCTAAATTCGGTCAGGGAAGTAGTGTGTCCAACTATATCTGAATAAACTTTATGTATTTTTAAACAAAATAAAAGTAAAGCATTAGCTAAGAGGAAAATCAGGATACTTAAATACAGACGATCTTTTAAAAAAACCAAAAGAAAATGGAAAGCTACTTAAATATGTGAAGACCTGAATTTAGATATTTGAGAGGCAGTAAAAAAAGGTAATGTGTGACCATGAAAATTATAAAAATGGTTGTCTCCAGAGTCTTGCAGCTCTTCTGGCCAAAATTCAAGTGTTGCCCTTATAGTTTAATGGGGTTATTAAATATATATCTTTTTTCTTTAAACATTAAATATTCTTGTTAATGGATTTAATGCTTTTTGGAGTTCTAAGAATCAAAACTCCTTCAAGAAGGAATAAAACCCCACAATGCAGCAGAAATAGTAAAGATGTTAGAAAGGATGGAGGGCTCATGGAAATCAAGATGTAAAGGGCTGTTTAAATGAAACAAATAATGCATTTGGTGGATGCCTGGAGTATCTTCCTGACTCTTCCAGGAAAGCAGAACAGTTTTGTTCCATGGATACACTTTCTGCTGCCATGATGAAATGTCCTTAGTGCACAGCACTGCAGTAAAACAGGACATTGGTGCACACCCTGTGCCTCCTCTGGCTGTTAAAAACCTGTGGATGTGACATGGAAATACCTCATTTAACCAGTTGAGAGAGGATTGCTGGGATTCAGGGCTCTCTGTGTACTTGGTAATTCCTTCATCAAAAAACCCAGGAAAAAAAAATTATATATATATATATGGCCTTTCCTCTTTGGCAAGACAGTTTTCTATGAACTGCAAATCCAAGTGGAAGTTGAAATATGTTCAGGAAAATCAAAGTGATGAACTGTTGGCTAAATCTGAAGTGCAGACTGAGCTGCTCTACCTGGGCTGTGCCAAAACTGTTCCTGGGCAACTCATTCTTCTCTTCCTCCTGATACCCATGAGGAGCAGCCAGAGGAAAGGATGTCTGAGAAGGGTAACTGGGAATTCTGACCTAACCAAACTCGAGTTCAGCCTGGGAAGTTTCCCAGCACACCCATGCCATCAGACATGACTTCATTTCCAGTGAAAGGTTCAGCTTTCTCATCTGTAACAAAGAACACTGCAGTTCCAGCAGGAAGGGATTTGTTCCCTGGTAACAGTGGGAAATAGAGTGAGAGATGGAGTTTTTTTTTCCTTAAGAGATACCCTGAGGGTATTAGAAGGCTCAGCAGTTTGTGGTTTTCATCTCTTGAGCAGGAAAGAGAAGGAAGCTGGGACAGGTCAGGTGACAAGCACCAGTTCTTTAAGATACCCAGGGATTTCGCCAGAGGCACAAAAAGTGAAGTTGTTGGTTGGGGCTTTTTTAGACTGTCTAATGTTGAAGGCTTTAGTGTGTTAATACACATTGATTCTGTTCTGGGACAGCTGTTGGAGAACTGGTGCAATTCCACAAAAGAGCACAGAACGAAACATTGGTAGTTCCTTCCAGGTGCTGTTATTTATCTCCCTCTCTCTGTTAAATGGATGCTCCTGTTGGAACTCTCATTGTACTCTCATGGGTACTATGAAGATTAAGAATCAGTCTCCATGCCAGTGTGAGAGTTCCTTTTATTTTAGTCATGTCACAGATTTGGCTTTTATTAGGACCACTGGCATCCATTTCTCCAAGGTACCTTGGTGCTGGAGGGCAGTGGCACCGAGAAGGTTGCCAGGGGAGCAGCCAGAAGGGTTCTGAGGGTTAAAGGCCAGAGATGCTGGGAGCTGCAGTAAGGCAGGCTGTGCCCCTTGCTGGCTGCAGGTGGAGAACTCGACGCTGAACTCGCAGAGCACGTCGCTGATGAACCAGAACGCGCAGCTGCTGATCCAGCAGTCGGGCCTGGAGAGCGAGAGCGAGGCGGCGCTGAGGGAGCGCGAGGAGCTGCGCGGGCTCTACGAGGCGCTGCTCAGGGACCACGAGCGCCTGGAGCAGCTGCACGAGCGCCAGGCCGCCGAGTACGAGACCCTCATCGCCAAGCACGGCAGCCTCAAGGCAGCCCACAGGAACCTGGAGCTGGAGCACAAGGAGCTGGAGGATAGGTGAGTGCTGGCAGCAGAAACCACTCTGGTAAAATACAGAATATTGAATTAATATAGAATGAATAAAGTATGGAATAGAATATAGAATGAATAAAATCACTGAGTCCCTCATTGCGAAGCACGGCAGCCCCAAGTCTGCTCACAAAAACCAGAGCTGGAGCACAAGGACTTGGAGGATAGGTAAATACTATCAGCAGAAATCACTCTGATAAAATATAGAATATTGAATTAATATAGAATGAATAAATAGAATAGAATATAGAATGAATAAAATCACCATCACTTAATCACTAAGATTTAATGAGTCCCTCATCTCCAAGCATGGCAGCCCCAAGGCTGCTCACAAAAACCTGGAGCTGGAGCACAACGAGTTGGAGGATAGGTGAGTGCTGGCAGCAGAAACCACTCTGATAAAATATAGAATGTAGAATGAATAAATACAGAATAGAACATGGAATGAATAAAATGAAAAAAATCACCATCGCTTAATCACTAAGATTTAACGAGTCCTTCATTGCCAAGCACGGCAGCCTCAAGTCTGCTCAAAAAACCAAGGACTTGGAGAATAGGTAAATACTATCAGCAGAAATCACTCTCTAATAAAGCTATGAAGTTGATAAAATCGCCATCACTTAATCACTAAGATTTAAACTTTAACAGAGGCCATTTCATCTAAATTAATTTTTTTTTTTTTTTTTTTTTTTTTT
>JAOTQP010001546.1:797863-812188 GCA_026413545.1 Cichladusa arquata | reverse complement strand
AACAAAAAAAAAACCTTTGGCACTGAATGCTTTATGTCTGTGCCGTGCACATGCATATAATCTATTCAGTGCCTTGTGACTGCATATATTTGTATACATGGCTGTCTATATACACATGGCCCCATGTGTATATGAATTTACAGTGCACTGTGTTAACAGAAATAGTTCTAAATGCCACGTTTCATAAGCCTTTTGTTAAGAAGTCACTGTAATTATATTTTTGTTTTGTTTTGTTTAAAGCAAGTGTAGGAGATTGTGCAAGGCTCTCTGGTGGTCTGTCACTCTGCGAGTGTTCCTCAGAATGCTGCATTGATTTCTTTTGTTTCGTTTTATTTTCTAATGAGGGGTGGACAGTTTTCTGGAGTGTGGGGCAGTGAAGGTGAATATCATCAGCTGTGGTATTTTTCAGATCCTCTCTCTGTTGCTCTGTAAACCCCAGTGTGCCTGCAGTAACCTGCACTGTACAAGGATCCCGCGTGAGCGCTGGCACTCCGTTCTATGAGCACCCACTTTTGTCCCCGCTCATCCCATTTTCTCACGGCAAGCAGAGCCTCTAACAGCACCTGGCGCATGGCGATCCCTGATGAGCTGTTTTGGGCACCTCCCCGGGCTCCGGAGCCCCTCCCTGCCTCCCTCCCTGCCTCCCTCCCTCCCGGCTGCATGCGGTACCCGGGGTGCGGTTTGCTCCTGCCGGCGCTTTAAACGCTTCGAGAACTGTCCGACCTTTGCAATGCCAATTAACAACCCCGGCAGGTCCATTGCCCACGCTGATCATTTGCTTTCATTTGCATCCCAGCCATGAATGACCTGGTGCAGTCCATGGTCCTGGCAGGAGGACAATGGACAGGTAGTTCTGAGCATCTGGAGGGTCCTGATGATATATCCACGGGTAAAAGGAGGAAGGAATTGGGAGCTATGGCCTTCTCCACTACAGCTATCAACTTTGCCACTGTCAACTCCTCCACAGGCTTCAGATCCAAGCAGTTGCTAAATAATAAAGGTATAGGTAGAAGCTTTTTGCACCCTGATGTAACTGTGTGAATGTTAATGTTTTAAGTTTTTTCAATCTTAATAATTGAGTTGCAGTGCTAAGATAATGACTTGGTTTAATAACTGCAGTTATAAATTGTTTCAAGGTTTATCCTACAGAATGTTTCCTAAGTAAAAATTGATTGCTTTGAAAAATATTTTTAATTTTTACCGTTTCACCAATGATAAGTATTTTAATAATCTTTCCACTTTATTTTATTTTACATCTTCCTTTATGTCTCTGTGTAGATACTACATCCTTTGAAGATGTAAGTCCACAAGGTATTAGTGATGATTCTAGTACAGGATCAAGAGTTCATGGTAAGATGTGAGCTTTAATGAAATGAATTAAGGATGTATGGTGTGAATGTTAATGAACTTGTGAAAATACCATGAATGGCATCATTGCAATGAGCATGCTCTCTCTGATTTTCATATCTCTTGAATGTGTTGTATCATTTCTTCAGATTCTCCTTTCTCTCTTAACTACTACATCAGACAGATGTTCTGTATCTCTGGTAGAAAGTATTTGTGAAGTGCATCTGAACAGGATCAAAACATTTTCCCTTTTAGTGGGAAAATGTTTTAACTTCCATTTGGAGTTAATAGTAAATAAAGGAAGTTAGCATTTCAGTCTTAAAAAACCAAGTCCAAATCTGGCCTGAGTTTTCAGTGTTTATTGTTCAGTGAACCCCAAATTTGCCATGTGCTGTAGTTTATAAACTCCTGTTCCTTCAAGCAAAGCTTTGAAGTGAAAAATAGGCTATTAATAGAAGTGAAGTTTTAACTGCACTATAAACATTTACAATGAGTGCAAGCAGCAAACATTTTTGAGGCTACTAACAGTGCATTTCCCTTGTATTGGCTTAGGAGTACAGGACTTTATCTGTGCAGATGCTCTTGCTCCTCCTGTCCGTGGCATTCCAGCCCTGTGCAGGGTTCCCTGTCAGATCTGTTGTAAGTGACCTGAGCACAGCAGCCCCTGCATGCCCCTGTCTGAGCCCTGCTCCCCTCTGAGCAGTTTCAATTCTAAACGACATTCTCTCTCTTTTCCTCTCCTCTGTACCTCGCTATTCCTGTAGTGCCCTTTTCCAAAGTGTCCTCTTGGACCGCCTGGAAATTCCTTCGCTTTCTGATCTGTAAGAAACCACTTTGTTCCCATGGGCATGTTGAGCCTGGGAGGTCGTGCATGATCCTCTGAGCATTCTCTCAGCAGAATGTGAAGGTGCCGTGTCCTCTGCTAAAATGTTGTTCATCATGGTGTCTCCTCATTTTCCATTCAGCTTCCAGACCAGCCAGCCTTGATAGTGGCAGGACATCCACTAGCAATAGCAATAACAATGCTTCACTCCATGAAGTCAAAGGTATGCTGGGGGTGAATTCACATCCGTGCTTCATTTCCATTCTTTTCTCTGTAAGATCATCTGTAGAGGTTCAAAAACCCCCACAACCAAAAAAATCCCACTGCACAGCACAGCCTGTGCTTCCTTGAGTGTTTCACAGCCCTCCTTCCCCAGGTTAGAAGCACAGGTATTTCATGGTTCTAGTAAGTATTAAAAGGGTGGTGTTAGTTTTTAACCAAAAACTATTTTAAACCAAACCTAACCGAGATAACATTACAAAATAAGAATTCCCCCCCAAATTACTTTAAAAGCTTTTTAAGCTGAGGAGTTGCTCCTGGGTTTTTTTTGTTTTTTTTTCCCTCCAAGCATCCTCCTGCTCTGCACTGCTGCTGTGAGCTGTGTGCTGTACAACTGCACAAAATGGCACTTGTGATTCATGCTGAAAACCTTGATATTTTGGTTTTAATAGATTATTAACATCCCTGGATTTATCAGTATTCTCTAAATGTTATGCACTACGAGCCCTGATATATTTTTGTTTCTTGTGGCTTTTTTGGCTGGAGACTGTTGTACAGACTAGACTAGAGCACTGCCAGCTCAAGACTTCATTTAATATTCATGGCTTGCATCTCTTAAATGCTGTCTGTTTGTTTGGAAATTTAGCAATGAATGCTAGCTGAATATTTCTAGTAGTTTATTTAAATCTGTTAGATTGCTCCTTTCTGTAAAAGATCCCTTGAGGTCCTCCTCACCCCAGGATTAGGCATTTCCACCAGAAGCAATTTATCTTGGTTCAGACTTAATTTCATTTCTTAGGAGTGACATGAAGCTGCAAATACTTGATTATCCATCAGTATTTTTTAAGCAATTCATAGTTACTGACAAATCAAATGAGCTGGTGTTGTGGAATTTATTTTGCATCTAACACCATGTGCTTCCTTCAGGTCCCAGTTGTAACAAACTAGGAGTAACAGCTGGAATTTTTGGAGAAGGAGCATTCCTGAGTAGTTCTTGATGGAGAACATACTTCCTTTCCACTCAATCCTTTGTATTTCCTTTAACATTTAATTACCTTGTGCCTCTCAGCGATGCTGAACCGGAGTGGAGATGTCTCTTTAGTCTCTTGGAATATGATACTGTGTAGGTGGAGGCCCAGATTATAAGAGAAAGGTAGTTGTTATTAAAAAAAAATCATGCCATGTTTGAAGGCTGCAAAAGGTAAGTCAGGGGAGTGCAATTTTACAGATTAAAAAATAACAACTGGACTTTTTTTAGTCTTTAAATGAATGAATATTAACTGAATCTGGTGACATTGCAGACTGGAGTGGGGCTGTAGGGGTTGACAGCTCTTTGGTGTGTTTCTGATGGGAATACTGACTGCCTTCCCCCCAAAGCAGGTGCAGTGAACAGCCAGAGCAGGCCCCAGAGCCACAGCAGTGGGGAGTTCAGCCTGCTGCACGAGCACGAGGCCTGGTCCAGCAGCAGCAGCAGCCCCATCCAGTACCTGAAGGGCCACAGCAGAGGCAGCCCTGTGCTCCAGCACAGGACACCTGAGAGCTGTGGCAAACACACCAAAACGGGCTCCCCTGGCAGTGAAGTGGTCACCCTGCAGCAGTTCCTGGAAGAAAGCAACAAGAGTAACTCCAGTGAGGTCAGTCTAAGGGTGTTTCACCGTGCAGTGCCATCTGTGGGCTCAGAATTAGTGAGTAGAGCTCCTTACAGATTCCTGGAGCTGTCAGTCACACCTGCATTGGGAGGTCACAGGCACTGTCCAGTTCCACCAGCAGGAAATCTGGAATTCTGCAGCTGGACCCTCTGTGGTGCCTGGGTTGGGTAGGAAAGTTGACCAGTGCTGACAGAGCTGTCCAGTGTCCAGTGTGTGGGACAGGGCTTGGAGTGGGCTCAGTCTTCTTCCAGTCCAGCAGCAGCTGCTGTCTCATCTGCCCTGCATCAACAGCAAGGAACATGTTGGATTTCATTCCCTGGGGAGACTCTTGTCTGCTTGACTTTCATCTTAACAATACTGGGAAATGAAAAGTGACCTTGGAGCTTATTGAAATCTGGAGTGATTTCAATGAATGAAGGGAATGTTTCTGGAAATCAGTGACAGTTCCTAAGAAGCCCCAAATCACCTCATCTCTGCTGGTATTCCAGGTTCTGAATCCCTGCTTTTTGAGCAGATCTGCCCAAACTCCTGCTGTAGGATAAACCACTGTGACTGGGGCCTCTCAGGAGTGAGATCTGGGGTTGTCTGGGGCAGGTGGCACAGATCTGGAGAAGATTCTGCATTTTTTGGTTTGATACTTTAAATGGCTTTCACCCATGGTCTCCCTGAGAAGCATTTTTGGGTTTAAGCACTAGACAATATTCTTCTGGCAATACAAAATAAGAAACCCCACCTAAGTCATCAAGCCAGGTCCACTGCTGTTCCCAAATCCCAGCATCCCTTTCATAGCCTCCCACACCCATGCTGGGTGGAAGGGTATTCAAGGGGTTTCTTTCCACTTCTGCCAGAGCATTTCCCTAATGCCTTCAGCTCAGTTCTTCCCCAGTTGTCTCTGGTACTATTTTGAAAACAACTGCATTGTGAATATTATTCACCTAAACTGTTTCTTTGTAAACTGTACCGAGAACTCCTGAGTATGTGTTGTAAATGCTTTGAGACCTGAGAAATTTTTTAAAAATCTGAATCTTCGTAGAATGGTTCTTCATTTATGTCCAGTTCAGAAACCTGAGTTTCCTGTTTTCACAGATGAAGTCTGCGAGCGAGGAGAACCTTTTGGACGAGGTGATGAGAAGCTTGTCGGAGTCGGCGGAGCTGGCAGGGAGGGAGAAGCTGCGCAAGCAGCCGGGGGCTGCCTGTGGGATCGTCAGGTCCCTGAGCGTCAGGAACACGGGGGATTTCTCAGATGGACGATCCCTGAAGGCAGAGCAGCTGGTGAGGCCCAGCCTCAGGAAGGCTGAAGATCTGTGCTTCAGCAGCTCCCCCGTCAAATTCACGCCCGGCGCCCCGGGCAAGGCGCGGTCCGTGAAGGAAAAGATCCAAGCAACTGTGAGCCAGCGACAATCCAGGGACTGCAACCCCTACGCCACCTTACCTCGTGCCAGCAGCGTGATTTCCACGGCAGAAGGAACCACCCGAAGGACGAGCATCCACGACTTTTTGTCCAAGGACAGTAGGCCGCCCGTGTCCGTGGATGCAGCGCCGGCCCCGGCCGACAGGAGTGCTCCGCCCAGCTCCAGTGAGTACCCGGCGCTGCCGGTGTCCTCTCCCTGTGTTCACTGTGTGCCCGCCGGGGGGGAGGCAGCTCCCCCGCTCGCACCACGCCCTGTGGGAGGCGGCTCCGAGCTTCCCAAGCCTTCCAGGATGGAAAGGCCAGGTTGTCGTGAGAGGACTGTGCCGAGCGCGCGCGTGTTCTGGGATAAGGGCAGCGGCTCTGGGAGCGGCAGCGCAGGCTCCTTCGCTGCGCCCCAGCCCTTCTTATCCCTCAACACCGAGTTAGTCAGCAATATCAGTGGGCTGCCCCCGAGACCCGCCTCCAAAGCAGCTGATCAGGCCTTCAGGTCGGTGCTGAAGGGGCAGGAGCAGCCTGGTGCTGCTCCAAAGGCTGCGGGGGACCCGCGGGCAGACGCTGTCCCTGCCCCCGGCGCCAGCGAGGCGCAGCCCCCGCTGCTGGTCTCGGAGGATAACCAGACCCTGTGGTATGAGTATGGCTGTGTATGAAAGTCGTGTTGTTAAATATATATATATGTGCCCAACATGCCATAGAGGTGTTCTCCACGTCCACTGGATGAGAGAGAAAACTCCCCTCCAATGAAGGAATCCTTCTGGTTTATCCACGGGGTGGTCGTTCCCTGCGGACTGTGGCATGTTTGAATGTGGAATTGTAACCCCACCAAAGCCTGCATGAAACATTAATTGCACTGTGTATATTTTGCATGCCTTTATAATACAAGCTCTTATTTTTATTTGTCATGCATTGCAAATATTTTGGTGTTTTTCCTGTTGGTTACTGCTGCATGTTAAAGCGAGCGCATGGCCAGAGCGGCGCAGGGAACAGCATTCCTGGGACAAGGACAGCACTGCCAGTGGTGCTCCAGCTCTCAGGGCTTTCACTCATCATCTGCTTGGAGGGAAAAACATTTTTTTCCCCCTCTTCTTTCATGGAAAGAAACATTTGGAGAGATCTCAGTGTCTTTTTACCCTTTGTAAATGCACGAGGAGCAAGTGCCAATAATCCAAGTAATTCAGTGCCTCTAGTTTGCACAGTAAACCTTAATTGCTGTCCATACTGAGAAATAAACACATAGACCATTCATAATCCTAAACAGAAATGATAATTCTTACAAAGAGGTGATAAGTAGTCACATGATACACAGCACTTGTCATGAGAAAATGACCTTTTCCACCTTTTCCCTTTGGTCTGCTTTGTCTTTCCAGTCGTGGGTGCAACTGTGGTGAAGTGTTTGCTTTTATCAGGGGTCAAATAACAGGCTCCTTGTGATGTACAGGAATAAAAAACTGCCTTGAGTATGGTGGAAATTCATTTTTTCTTGCCAATGGGAAGTACCACTGATAGAATAGAAAACATATGGTGTAACAAAATAACAGAAAATGTTAAATTAGCAGTTAAATAAAAGAAGAAATAACAAAGTTGCTTGCAAGGTTATGGGAGGATATGAATTCTTCAGCAAATAACTAATTGAATTCCAGATGAGCAGCAAAAGAGAAATGCTGAATTAATTGAAGTGCCACTGTTTCTGCATGTGCTTGAAACTTCTCAATGGTAAATTTCAACAGAAATCTTCCATAGCTCCCCAAGGAAGAGCAGCAGATATCCCATGTGGGAGTCTGGAAGGGCTCTGTTTTCTATGGGATGGGGAGCCCTGCATTTGAGGAGCAAGGGGAGGATATTGAATGTTTGTGGAGAATAAAGTGGCTGTTTGAGGGTGTGACACTGTCCTTCCCCAGGTCTGCACATTGGGCTGATAAATCTCTCACTCTTCCCAGTGCTGGGTCAGTTATTGCTGTGTTCCCTCTGGAACTATCTCAGCAGCAAAAGAATGAGAAATCTGAGATACATAACCTTAATTTCACACACACTGACTCTCACAGAGCAAGACCAGTGTTCTGGGCTTGGGTCGTGCCATTTGACTCCAGTTCATCTGCAGTTGTGTTGGGATTAGGTGGGAGGTGAGAGCACTGATATCCCAAGCAATGTGTGCACATCTTGCAATTATTTAAGGAATTACAATCCTAGCTCTGAGAGCACTTAGTACAAACTCACTCTGTGCTGCCAGGGCCTGGTTTTTGCTCCCTGTGCCTGCAGAGACACTGGTCAGAACAAGGTGCAGCTGCTCTAGATCACCTCTGGCTGCAGAAATCTCAGGTGTGCTGCTGCCTCCTCCTCTTGCTCAGGTCCTTAGACAGTCACACCTGCAAAAACTTCCAGTATTGTCCCTCTGACACCCCAAGGGCTTTGGAATGGCCAAGCATGAGTTTCCTGGAGCACTAGTGCCCCCAGTCTGCTGGAGTTGGAGACTAACCTTGTCCAGCTCAAGCCACTCTGTACTGGTTTATAAATTTGCACAGAATTGCATTTCAGTTCTGAGTTTTGCTCCAGTGAGTTGGGCAGCAGCAGAAGTGTTCTGCAAGTGAGTGTTCAATGGCTCTGAGTAATGATTTAACCAACATTTATTTGTTACATACGAAAGAAAATGTTGTTGTGGACAGAAGGATCTTTTTTTTCCTGCACTTTTTGGTCTTTAACAAGAAGTTCGTGGATGTTTATCTCTGTTCAAACAGTGGAAGGTTCCATGGGATTCTTTCTATTCCCAAATCCCTGCATGGCAGGCTGTGAAACACATGGAGCCCTTGCTCATTCCTTGGTTCCTGCTGCCTTGGGCAGTGCTAAGTTTGGACTTTGCATGACCCTGATGAACACTAAATGTGTGGCTGCTGCCCAGGAAGGTTTTGTTGTTCAGGCTCAGCCATTTGCTCACAGCTGAGGTTTGCCTGGCTCAGGGTTTGCTTGATGCTTTGCTTACAGTGACTGGTGCATTCTGGTGCTGCATTTTGCATGTTGGAGCTGTTGCATGCAAAGACAGTTTTGTGGTTTGTGGAACTGAATGTGAACGTTTCTGTCAGTGTGCAGCAGGTCAAGCTACAGTGAAAAGTTCTCTGCTAGGGCCAGTCAGCTGTGATTGCACCTCACTGTTGCTTTGGCTTTCCATTCATGCAGAAATGCTGGTTGGTGCAGCTAAAGGTGACACATACCTGACTGTGCCTTCATGAGTGACACCTGGCTGCTGTAAATGCTGAGATGAATGTCAGTGAGTGTAGCTGAGCAGGCACTTGCAGTGAGTTTCTTCTGTCCCTCTCCTCTGTCCTTCCCTCTTAAAAACAACCAGAAAGTGTTTATGTATCCTTTTGCTCTCCTAATGAGTAGAATGTGTTTTGATGCATGAGGGTTTTTTTTTAATTATTATTCATGTCCTGATAAACACAATGAATAACCTGAAATGCTTTTCTCTGCAGATGTGGAAGCTATCCCAGAAAGCAGAAATTCAAAAAGCAGGTCTAGGGAGCAACAAAGCTCCTAATTCTATTACCCACTACCTGAGCTGTGGGCCAAGTGGTGAGTTTCCTGCCCAGCCTGTAAATGAGATGAATTTCATTTACAACAAACTAACAGCATTCCATCTCAGCCCCAGAGCACATTGCATTAACCAGATGTAAATCCTGCTTGCTTACCTGGCTTCTCTTGCACTCACTCCTTAGGCCAGGAGGGTGGCTCTCCAGAGCTTCTTCCAGAGGCAGGGAACCTCATCCTGCTTAGCCTTTTGCCTCTAAAAATGACGTTTATTTTTATTTTTCCAATCTCCCGAAGAAGAAAGTTGAAATAATCCCCATTAAGAAATAATACTGAAGTCAGTTTGTAGACAAGGACAGGTAAATCTGAAAAATTAGTTGAACAAAACTCAGAGTATTCAGTACCCCACGGAATCTGCCTTTTTTATAAAGCTTGTTTTTGGTGTTCTGTCCTCTTCTTGACTTCCCTGAGCCCCTTTGGTGCATGCTGTTAGTGCTGTTAGTGACTGAACTCTGTGTGTTGTGCCTCTACACCTGAAGCTTTTTCTTACACTCTTTTCTCTTTCTGCCTTTCAACTGCACACAGAGAGAAAAGTGTCCTTCAGTATCTCAGTGTGAAGCCTTTATATCTGAAGTAACAAGACAGCGACTGTAGGAGTCATTAATAAAAATTAAGGGAATTTTTTACATTCTTCGTGACTAGAGCAGGCAAGAAATAAAAACCTACCTACCTACCTTCCTTCCTTGAATCAAGGAGCTCTACTGGAGTCTACTGCCGAAAATGTGTAGATGGTCTTAGGAATTATTGCACATTGCACTGTTAAGATCTACTGAATAAAGGACAGTTCTCATCTCCCTAAGGACCAAGGATTTTAAGGTCTCAAGAATTACTCCAGGGGAAAAAAAAAAGCAAACAAAAAGCAAAACTTCTTTCATCTTCTGTTTTTGAAATTAGCCACTGATTTGCTTAAGCTTCTGCTAATAATTAGCCAAAAACCCCCCAAACTAGCAGTTTCTATTTACGTCTGTAAATCTAAAGGAAATGCTGTAGAGTTTTGTTGAAATGGACTGTATATACAGATACAAAAACCTCACAGCTACTGGCACTTCACTGCCTTATTTGGTTAGCATAATCTGCATGAAATTGCTCTTAAGAAAGTTTATGCTGATTTTTGTTGCATACTGCAAGAGAAAAATTTGTTTACATCCATGGAAAAGAAGTGGGAGTCATGGGATAATGGTATTATAGAGACATTGTTTGTCCTTTGTGTTTTTCACATTCCCAATTTACTCTGCATATGTATGTTCAGATGTTTTTGACAGGAAACTGTCTGGTTTTTCTACAACTTCTATTTTAATATAAGGCTGTTTTCCACAAATGCCATTTCCAGGATAAGACTATCTTACGATGTTTGTGTATTGACTAATTTTTTTTTTTTCTTTACTGTTTGTCTTTTGACATGAGCTGATTGTGGCTTAGGAGGTTTCTTGATGGCAAAAAGAAATGTAAATAATATCATATGCATTTTACAATCAGTTCCCTCTAAGGTTATCTTTTACTAGATTCATTTTGTTCATTATTGATTTATATTAAAGTCGACAAATGTTATTGGTACATTTGGTGGTTGCATATATTTGTCTGGAAAGATCTGCAGCAAGCTCAGAGGAAGTGGACAGGAACTGAGACCCAAAACGAGTGGTTCTATTTTATTAAAGCAAATAAGCACATTCCTTTCCTCATGTAAAGGGTTGAGTTCCCTGTGTCACCTCCCAGGGTCCAGCAGGCAGGTGTTTAATGTCACCTGCAGCTTCCTCAGGTGAGCCCCACTGCTGAAGGCAGTTCAACAGATTGAAAAGCTTGAAATCCTCTCAAAAAGGGGGAAAAAAGAGGCATGCACAATAAGCTTCAGAAGGGGGAATGTTCTGTTTTCTTTGAAATGAGTTTATTCTGACATTTTTTTTGGTGATAAAATGGGCTAAAAGGTCTGTACTGAGGGCATAGGGGGTATGTCAGACAATTCAGATGCCATAAAAATGAGGGGAGTCTCTGCACTCTGCATGGCAGCGTGCTCAGGCTCCTTTCAGGGCTGTGCCTGGCTTCTGCCCTCTCTGCTGGCAGAGGGCTGGTGCAGCTCAAACCCCCAGCCAGAGCCATTTGTCACACTGAGCCAGGAATGGAAACTGCGGTGCCAAATGCTGCCCGTGCTGCCAGTGCCCAGCAGGTGCCTGTGCCTGGGGACATCTCACTGTCACTGTCACCTCTGCTGGGCACCTGTGGCTGCCCCCAGCACACCTGGGTGTGTCCTTGCCATCCCCCTCCTGCCCCCTGAGCAGCTCAGCTCTTCCCAAGCTGTCTGCTTGGCTTGGCTTTGCTTTGCTTTGCTTTGCTTGGCTTTGCTTTGCTTTGCTTTGCTCTGCCAGTTCCCCTTTTCTTCCTTTCTTTACCTTCCCAGTCTGTGCCCTTAAAGGGAAATTTAAAAAAGCAAATTTAACTTGGGAGCAGCTTCACAGTTGCTGCTCCTCCCAGTGCCAGGGAAGCCCAGGGCAGCTGTGGGACCCCCCCTTTGTACCCCAGGAACCCCAACCCAGCACTGCCAGCTCCAGCTTACAAAGGAGCTTCTGATGCCATACAATGTCTGTTTTATTTACTTTTCTGATAGTCTCTGAGGATTTAGCAACATTCCCAGCACCTATGATTATTGTTATTATTTCTGAATTTTGTCCAGGACATGATGCAGCCTAACAAAGGAGCTCATGTGTGTTTTTTAGGGGTAGCTGATGATGTATATGTAAATAATGCTTTGATATTAATAAAACTGCCTTAAAGGAATGTACCAAGGTGTGAAACAGAACTTAAAAAGCTCTTATTTAAAACTGTAATTTCCTTTACATATTGATTTTTTTAATGTTTGCCATTGTATACATTTATTAATGATGTTATTAAAATGCCAAACCAAATAATTTTTATTCTTATTTTGTGTGTGTATATTTATACACACTTTTTTCTGGAAACTGATGTTACTGGAAGGGTATTGGTGTCGTGGTGATGTGTGCAGTGAGTATTTCTTCTGGAAGGAAACTGATAAAACTGTAGCAGAATTTTTCTGGACCACGTGTAGTTTGTTCTGTGTGATTTGTGTAGAGCTGGGTAGCTTTTAACTGTACACTATTTTGATACTATTATTTTAAAAAACCCCACTGATTTCGTAAGTAAATGCAAAAAGAAACCATTCTAGATTTGCCAGATGTAGTATTTGAAGCCTGTATTTATTTTTGCTCAGATGAGTCTCAGGATCCCTTCTGAGGATGAAGTTAGTGCAGATTCCAGGATTGTGCACATCCTTCAAACAATTTGTCACATTTAAAACATGCCAGATTTAAAAACCTTGGCAAGTCAAACCTGATGTTCTTTTTTGGGGTACTACAAGGAAAAAACTTTAAGGGGGAGGGAGAGTGAATGGCAGAGAGAGAGCAAGATAAATATTAAAGACACGTCCTAATGTATCAATGTGGAGTTCTTTAGTGGTGCATTTGTCAATCCAGAGCTCAGTCATCAACCCAGTATTCCTAAATACCAGATGTTCCCTTCAGCCTATGAAACCACATGCATCTGGGCATCTCTCTAGTGACTCTTCCTACAGCTGCAGCATTTTTTGGTCACTTCTTTCCCACTGGGCATGACTCCCAGGATAGATGGGGTTGGTTTGTGTCTGTCAGAGGTGGAGAGCCAGAACTGCTGGGTGGTGAAGGGTTCTGTCACTAAGACAGTGCCACAGCCTTCCAGATGAAGGAAACCAGGGTATAGCTGTGTTTGCCTTAGTGTGGATGATGATTTTTCATACTCAGTTTACAGTATTGTTCATTTTGTCACAAATCCTACATGTTTTAATTGATGCTCCTGTAGTTTTGGTTTCAGTTCATCCCAGCCTGTGCTGAGGCTCTTGCCCCGGTGGCATTGTTTGTACTGGCATTTTCCTTGGGCTGCATCCAAAAGCCTTTACCCCCATCACCTTCAGATCCCATCCCTCCCTCACTGCTCCCCTGGCTCTGGGTTTTGGGGGGTGCTCGTTGCCATGGGATGTTTACTGGACTTGAGGGAGTTTCTGCTGCTTCTGTCTTCAGCACACCATGACTGAAAAATGACAATCGAATGCATTTCCTGTAGTGTAGGTGAGTTGTTTTTTTAGGTAAAAAAGAATAAAAAGAAACCAATGTGTTGTAGGGCATAAATGGGTGCAGGGACAGTCACTCTGTCCTGGGGGTATTGATCTACAACTTGGAATTTGTTCTTCCCTAGTGATGTCAAGTTTAAACCTTCAAGGCCAGTCCCATGCCTGGGAAATTCTAGTTTTATCCATTTACTGGCAAAGACTACAATAGTGTTTAAATAATGCCTTTTCACTTACTAGCTACTTAGTGGTAGATTGCAAATGTCTTTTTAAGAACACTGTTAAAATAAAAGGCAGTATTTTTTTTTTCACCGGATTATACAATACAAACTTACATAATTGAAACAAATGAAAAAGGAGTAAGCCATTTTTTTCCCAAGTTTTATTTGTAATGAGATTTTCCACCAGTTTTGCTTTGCAAAATCTGTGAGTAGTAATAGAAAAAGGAACTTCCTCTACTTGATGTCTTCATCAAAGTGTACGATGAGGGGATCGTGACCTGTTGATCTCACAAACTTGAAGAAGTCGTCGGGGCTCAATCCCATGGTTGCAGAATTTGTCATTGGATGGAAATACAGCTTTTCATGGCCCCCCTGGAGCAAGGCAGCGTCCAGCACCAGCCTGACGTCTCCGTGGTCGCAGAAGAGGGCGAGCGGCGTGGCACAGCCCTGACCCACTCCCAGTTTTTCCAGCATGGCATTTTCGTCAGCAAACCTGAGGTTTCCGCTTCCCACGCCCAGCTTTTTACCGAGTTGGTTTAAATTGACCTGCCTGTTGTGCAGGACCGTCACCAGCCAGAACCCTTTCTTCTTTTTGTCCTTAAGAAACAGGTTTTTACTGTGACCTCCTTTCATGTGTTGGACGTGGGGCATCATTTCTTCGACAGTGAACACCTGGAAAACAGCACAGTGCGGTGTCAGACTCCTACATCCCATCAGACTCCCAGCTGGCACGAACCTTTTGTTAAATATTTACAAAACACTGAATGTTCCACTCGGCCTAACAGCTGTACCCTTTTACGAAGGGGTTTTAACAGAGCACGAATAAAAAAATGTGACGAACTGCTCCGGCGCACTTTCAGAATCTTTTCTGGCTCGTGTGTCTCGCTTTAAAGGCGTACTGTAGCTAAGTATATCCCTGCTCCATCTCACAGTGGGGTTGGAAGCACAATGGCTGCAATATCCATATATTA
>JAOTQP010001546.1:784091-797681 GCA_026413545.1 Cichladusa arquata | reverse complement strand
GGTAAGCAGTGGTGGTCAAAGAAACTTCCAAACTTCCGTGGGACAGCTCTTGGGACAATTGGTCATGTAACCATCTGCTCTTGGTAGATAAAAAACAGAAGTGAGAAGTCTGATCTTCAGCAGATAGTTTGCCATTGATTACACAAAGGCAGGAAATCTGATTCTGCAAAAAAACCTTTCAGACTATGGAAAACGTTTTTTTTTTCTTTTACAAACTGGTATACACAATATCTGTAATAGGGGGATTTAAACAGAGTTGGTTTAATCATATATTTTCCTTTATCTAGGTCCATGTTCTTTTCTTATTTTAAGTATTCTGGTTTATACAAACTCCAAAACTTGTATGATTAACACGAATCATCTATCAATTATCACATGCATCATTTATATCTATTTTTATAGTAATCAGGAATTGTAGCTAAGGGACGAAGCCCAACATTAATGGTCACGCAGTTGGGAAATATTTCTACAATCCAAACCATTGCACTGACCTATGACATCAGTAATTATTTGTTTTCAGTTTGCCCTTCAGAAAAACGGGCGATCTGTAATTAGCTTTGAATTAAAACAGGATGACTCTGTGGTTAAGAGACATGTGGATAAAATATGATCCCACGCCAATTCCCAGAGCCTTGCAGCAGCGTGCAGGAAGATTTCCAGGCAGCATCCGGTGGAAGATGAACTCAAAAAGCAGATTTGCAGTAAACTCTGATGAGTGTTTTGCATTTTTCTAAATCTATCTTTCTAATAAAATGTTTTTTCAGGTCAGTCTCAGAATGTGCTGTCCTGGTAGTGTCCCTGTGCCAGCCCTTCCTTCCCAACGCGTCCTCCTGTGCTGGAACACTGGCTGCTTTTAATGTGCTTTGCACAACTTTTGATATTTAATATTTAATTTTTTACTGTGGTCTGTTTTTGAGATGATTTTTCCCATTTTACCCGTGGAGAAACACTCAAGGGCCCTGTGCATTTCAAGGTGTACCCCGCCTTTGAGGTGCAAAATGTTTATTTTTTCCAACACTCAGCATCATAAATGAGCAAATACTTGTAGGAAAGCGACTGAGGGCAGCAAAACACGTAATTATGGCTCTTTTCTTGTGGAAAATCACAGGTGCCAAGAGCATGAAATACACAGCTGAAATACAATGTAAGGGAAATTACGGCCATTATTCGTCACATAATTTGGGACACAGCACTGTCCCACGCACACCCTTGGGATTATGGCAGGGTTTTACAACCACCATTGACCAGGTAACATTAAGGATTTTTAATTTGTAGAACTTCCTCTCAGGTTTTTGTTTTCTCTACTCCGTTAAGTGGCGCTGTTTTAGAGACACCGAATTAGAGAGGAGTTAAAATCAGACATGTTAAAACTTTAGATTGGATGTGGGTGGGAGGGCTTTGCACAGAAGAAGCTGCTGTCTCCTGGCAGGAAGGAGTAAAACAAATGTGTGTAGATAGATCAACAGATGTTTTTTAAAAATGAGTTTCAAAACCCTAGAATGGGTATAAAGTCAGAAAATCTCGGAATAATGACGGGCTCCGTGTCCCACCTCCCGTGAGGGGATCCTGAGGGGATCCATGTCCCTCCTTCTCTGAGGGCATTTCCCGCCTCCCCTGAGGGGATCCATGTCCCCTCCCCTGAGGGCATTTCCCGCCTCTCATGAGGGGATCCATGTCCCTCCTCCTCTGAGGGCATTTCCCGCCTCCCCTGAGGGGATCCATGTTCCCCCTTCCCTAAGGGATTTCCCTCCTCCCCTGAGGGGATCCATGTCCCCCCTCCCTAAGGGATTTCCCTCCTCCCCTGAGGGGATCCATGTCCCCTCCCCTGAGGGCATTTCCCTCCTCCCCTGAGGGGATCCATGTTCCCCCTTCCCTAAGGGATTTCCCGCCTCCCCTGAGGGGATCCATGTCCCCCCTGCCTGAAGGGATTTCCCGCCTCCCCTGAGGGGATCCATGTCCCCTCCCCTGAGGGCATTTCCCGCCTCCCCTGAGGGGATCCATGTCCCCTCCCCTGAGGGCATTTCCCGCCTCCCCTGAGGCGAGGCCCCACCCCCGTCCGGGCAGCCCGATGGTCGCAGCTGCGCATGCGCGGTGCCCTCGCGCCCCCTCCCGCTCGCTGCGCGTGCGCAGAGAGCGGCGCGCCCGGCGTGAGGCACGGAGAGGACGCGGGCTTTTCCCTTCCTTTTTCTCCTTTCCTTCTCTCTTTTCCTCCCTCATTCCTTCCTTCATTCCTCCGGCTGTCAAGGCCGGGACCCGGGGGCTCGGAGGAAGGCGCTGTCCCCGCAGGGAGGGCGGGCTGCAGCTGACAGGTATTGATTAGCCAGAACGATGGAGAGCGGCAGGAGCGGGAATGTTGCTGCTCCGCCCTTGGAGCCGGGAAGGGTTTTCCACAGCCAGAGCCTGGCGTGGGTTTCGCCTCTGTCTGCTGGCCCAGCGTGGCCTTGACCTTGCGGTGTTTGTGTGTGTGCAGCGTCTTGTGGCAGCTCGGTTTTAGCGGTTCAGCCCCTTTAAGATTCTCTGTAGGGTTAAAAAACCCCACCAGAAGAGCTGGGGTTGGTGGGTTGGTTTGTCATGCGCTCACTTCCTGCAGGGATCCGGGTGTGAGGCGGGATTTAAAGGGCCCGCAGCCGTTCTAAAGGAACCCGGAGCGTTCCCTGCCTTTGGAGCTGCGGGGGGGTGACACAAGGACACCCGAGAGGGGACATGGGGGGACAGAGATCCCATCCCCGAGCAGGACACATCACTGAATGGTTTGTGTTGAAAGGGACCTTAAAGACCATCCTGCTCCAGCCCTTGAGCAGGGACTGTCCCACTATCCCAGGGAACCTTGGGCACTTCCAGGTCTGTGGCAGCCACAGCTGCTCTGGGCAGCCTGTGAGGAACAGGCAGCTCTGAGCAAAAGGAGGAGCTTGTCCAGGATAATTGCCTAAACGACTCAAACCAAAGTTAAGATGGTTAAACCAAGATGTGGGATAAGCTTAATTGGTGAGCCGGGCTTAGCCTCACAGGAGGTCCCTTACCACACGACAGCGCTGGCATTGGTAGTTCTGTGAGTATAGTATGAGAAGTGCAAGTGTGGGGTTTTTGTAGGAGATGTCAAAGAGCAATGGGGGAATCAGTACTTTATAACAGAGGTCAGTGGAGAAAGATGAAAGTTCTGTGAGCTCTTAGTGGATCTGTGTATCTGTAGTGGGGAAAGATGAAGCGAAATGGAAGAAGAAGGAAACAAAAAAACTAGAGCAGTTCCTAAATAGTTTAATATTTTCAGTGTTAAAAAGCCTGTTTGGAAGCATAACCTCTGTGCCTTGTGTTCCTGTCCATTTCATCCTGAGGAGGAGGAGGAGGATCTCTGAGCCTGGAGGCTGATCTCAGTGTGTGCTTTGTGTTTTCAGTGGGGAAATGAACCGAGGCTTGCTGCTGAGGTTTGAAAATCTGCTGCAGCTCCGTGGTGCCTGCCTGCAGCTGCGTGCCCTGTCCTCCAGGAAAGTTTGTGGAGCACAATGGAAGCCTGTGCAGTTGTCTGCACAGCCCGTGGGGTCCCTCCTCCTGCAGCCACAGCTCTGGCCAAAACACAGGTTAATCAGTGCTGCCTTATCACAGTGCAGACATCTAGCCACAAAGGAGGTAATTAAGGACATCCAGTAGTCCCTGGGTTTGTGTGGAAAGTAAAAGAGCTCAGTTTCAAGATTTTAATTAAAAAAGGGAAAAAACACTTTTTTCCTGAGTATAGAGAAGTTGTTACAAATCTGTAAGACAAAATGTACTTAATGTATAATTTTTTTGCCATTCCCTCTCAAATATTTACTTAGACCAACAGCATCATGAATTTTTGCTGATGCTGGAGGAAACGATTGCAAACAAAAACGGAAATGGCTTTACTGATTTTTGTCCTTCTTGTGAAAATTTAAAAATAAAGAAAGATTAAGGGTAGTGTGCTGTACATTTAAAATGTTCATTATGATGTGTTGACTCATTCATTAATTGTAATCAATTGGTATTTTAGTAAAGAAGATGTGTTTACCTCATATGGCTTGAGACCATTAATATTGTTTTAGTTATTTCTTAGTTTACATATTCCTGTGTATGTGTCTAATTCCATGTAGGAGACCAAAAAGAAGAAAAAGAAGGTTCCCCTGACCAGAGGTGAAGTGGAGATAAGGCAGCAGATGACTGTGGAGGAACTGGCACAAGCTATGGGCAAAGACATAGGTGAGACAGCCTGCTCTGGGGTCTGAAACAGCAACATTCCCTTGGGAATCCCTTGGATCCATCCTACCCATCCCAAAGGAAATGGTGGGAGACACAGTGCAGACTAAAGAGAAAAGAAGTTGTCTCATCCAAACTACCATTTAAATGTGAGGAAGCCAGGTCTGTCTGTCCCTTCTGGCAGAAAGGGCTCAGATCCATGCAGGCTGCTCCTTGTGGTTCCCAGGGGCTGAGCTATTCCAGAAGGAAAATGTTGCACCCTGCTTTGGAGCTGGACCCCTGTGAGTTAAGAGCTCGTGGTTAAAGAGCATCAGCCTGAAATCCAGAGTAGGAGTAGGAATCTTGGGTTCAGCAGCAATTTGTGTTTCATTAGGACAGCCATTTGATTAACTGGGAGTGGCAAGATTTGTCTGGAATTGCTCCCTGTAAAAAATTTTGACTGCTGTGACATGTTGTGCATTTCCACAACCAAAGAAAGGAGCGTATGATCAGATTTATCAAATTTCCTTCCTCCTTGAATCACTCCTTTGCTGTTTGCTTTGGATGAGTTTCGGTTGTTTTCTCTTAAGGAGTTAGTGGGAAAGTAAGCAATGATTATCTGAGTGGCAAAATAAGATTGTAGCAGCTAACAGAGTAGTAATTTTCAGTAAATGTGCAAAAAGTTATTTACTTCAAGTACATAGATTAATGGCAACTTCTAGATGAATCTAACTAAAGGAAAACTGCTTGGTGAATAATACTTATTAGCACAAAGGAAATAATGGAAAAGTCTGATGAAGTGGGTTGGAATTTTTTGTCCCACATATTTTTGTGGATTAATTGTTAAATATGTTTGTGTTTGCTACAGATCATATTTATGAAGCACTGCTGTACACAGACATGAACCTCGATTCAGTAGAACCAGATTCCATCTTGAATGAAGACCACATCAAGATGATTGTTCAAAAGTCAGGAATGAAGTATAAATCAGCAAAACTGAAAGAGGAGAAGGAAAGAAAAAACACAGATGCTGTGAAGAGGCAAGTTGTGAACTGTTCTTTTTGGCTCTTTTTATTCTGCTTCTTTCTGCCGGTGTTTGGGGAGGAGGCAGCCTCGAGTGCTGTGGTGGTCATGGCCTAGTGAATTTTTTTTTGGCATTTACACCCCTGTTTTTGCTGTAATTACAGACCTCCTGCAGACCCAGCAGTACTGACCCCACGGCCCCCAGTTGTCACCATCCTGGGACACGTGGATCACGGGAAAACAACCTTGCTGGACAGCCTGCGGAAAACCCAGGTGGCCTCCATGGAAGCAGGAGGCATCACTCAACACATTGGGGCTTTCATTGGTATGATCCCAGTCCTTGTGCTCAGGGGTAACACAGTCTCCTCTCCATCTCACACAGCAGGCTCACTCAGGGAAAAAAGGTTGCCACATAAATGGTGAGAAAGGAGACCATGACATAAAATGTCTGTTGCTGATACCTGTCGTAACTGTGTACATAGAACTTTGAAATGAACTGTCTGCACAAGCTGGCATTAGACTATTCTGGGTTATGGAAGATCTCAGGACACTTTATTGTTCCTGAGGATTTAACAGCACCTTTGACCTTCATGCCAACCATTACCCAACTGCCTGAAACATGTCATTGTTATTAAAATGCTCTCAAGGGAGTGGTGCTTGATCTACAGCACATGAGATGAAGCTGGGTGAGATGCTGATGTAAAGCTGTACCATTTGTTCCCAGTGCACATGCCTTCAGGGGAGAAGATAACCTTCCTTGACACTCCTGGCCACGCAGCCTTTTCAGCCATGAGGGCAAGGGGCACCAACGTCACCGACATCGTCATTCTGGTGGTGGCAGCAGAGGATGGAGTGATGCAGCAAACCATAGAGTCCATCCAGCATGCCAAAAATGCAGGAGGTACAGTGTGGGGGGCCTTGGGGAACCTTGCTTTTACCTCTCAGAAAAGAGACTTGGGAAGTTAACTGTGCTAATCCCATTCATCATCCTCTGCCTATTTGAAAATGCACTCAACGTTGCAGTAATACAAAAAGATCCTAAATAACAGATATTTAGCAAGACAGGGGTTCATTGTTTGGGGTTTTGTACCTTTTCTACATGGATTACTCCTCCAACTTCCTCCTGGTAGCTCAGATTTTGATGGCTGCTCAGAGAAGAGGCACCAAATGAGATGATCTAAGTGGCCATAACTTGCTCTAACCTCTTCTGGCAGCAGGTTCTGGTTAGGTTGGTGCTGAGTTTTTGTGTTCTCTTTTTAGTTCCCCTTATCCTGGCCATTAATAAGTGTGACAAACCTGAAGCTGATCCTGAAAGAGTAAAGAAGGAGTTGCTGGCTCATGATGTGGTCTGTGAAGAGTTTGGAGGTGATGTTCAGGCTGTAAATATTTCTGCACTCAAGGTAAGATTGTGGTTGAAAAAACGATGGTGTTCATGGGTGTCTAAAATGTGCAGAGAAATGCATTTTTGTTTGGCAGCTGGAAAATAAAATGCTTCTCTTCCTAATATTTGATATCTTGCCATGAGCTCAGTGCTACTGGCTCTTGCCAGAATTATTTGAAACACACTGAAATGTATTTTTTGGCTCAGACTTCCAGCAAGCAATAATATCTCATTTTTCTGCTGGTAATTCAGTCCAACAGTTTTGTGTCTGATGTCCCAAAGTCTTGCCTGGGTGTTAAATGTCATCACATTTCAGTGAGGGAATTTGGCACTAAGGGCTGAACTTCTGATCTCACTTTGCTTGGGCACTTCCTTTACTCTGTGTGTTGTTGTGTGGTTTTATGCAGGGGGAAAACCTGATGGTTTTGGCAGAGGCAACTGTTGCTCTGGCAGAGATGTTGGAACTGAAGGCAGATGCCACAGGGCTGGTGGAGGGGACAGTCATTGAGTCTCGGAAAGACAAAGGGAAAGGGTGAGTCAAGGGCCACCTCTGCAGCTTCAGTGAAGCACTTTGGGACAGCACAGACACACTGGGCAGGGGACTTGTAAAATAAATAAAGCTGGAACACTTCCTTTGCAGTGTTCCTAGCCAAAGTCTTGAAATACCACTTACTCTGCAGCACAAGAGGTTGTAAACTGATGGGGCAAAATTCATCATATCCCTGAAGTGAAAATCCTATGACAAGAAATAGTTTTAAAATAGTAGAGCTGATGTGGTTTTTTTAAAAGTCCTTCAAAAAGTAGGAATGATAAAGTTAACAGTCAGTGCATACAAAATTCTTGACAAGTTTTGTGTAACAAGACATTCTACCCTTAAATATCTTAGTCCATTTGCAGGTTCTGCCTTCCTTAGAAATGAACTGAATTCTACAAAGTTGTTGGGATTTGTTGTTTGAGGTTGGGGTTTTTTTGGTGGGGATTCACTTAATGTGTAAAATCGTCCTGTTGTTGGGTTCACAAGTGTCAGATTTTGGATTGATCTGCAGAGATGAAGAGTACAGTACAGATTTTGGGGCTTTTTAACTCACTGAAAATTTGGTGAGTGCTCTA
Organism: Cichladusa arquata; assembly: GCA_026413545.1. NCBI lineage: Eukaryota > Metazoa > Chordata > Aves > Passeriformes > Muscicapidae > Cichladusa > Cichladusa arquata. The sequence goes on along the minus strand of JAOTQP010001546.1, from coordinate 789,982 downwards.
GCAAATGGTCCCAGGAATATTCTGCCTGTGATGGATCACAAATCCATCCTGGTTGTGTTGTGCCTACACTGTCTCCCTGAAGACAGGGAGAAACATCACTTGGATTTTGTCTGTTCCTTTTCTCCTCTGCTCTTCACTAGTCCCCTCACCACAGCCATCATCCAGAGAGGAACTCTGAGGAAAGGCTGTGTTCTGGTTGCAGGGAAGACCTGGGCAAAAGTGCGTTTCCTGTTCGATGAGAATGGCAAAGCTGTGGATGCAGCCTCCCCAGGCATCCCCGTGGAAATCATGGGCTGGAAGGAATCCCCTTCAGCAGGAGATGAAATCCTTGAAGTAGAGTCTGAGGTACAGAAAGAACTCTTCAGCTGCAAGGAAGGGAAGGAGCTGAGTAACAAAATAAGTGAGAGCTTTTAATCACCTGGGCAATCCCATGAAAGGTTGAGCGTGGGGATTAAGGGACCTGAGCTAGATGCTCTGGAAGAGGAATGGGGGTTTGCATTTTGCCTCTTTCTTTTCCACCTTTCCCCTGCTGGACTGCCCTCATCTCCACTGGAACAATCCAGTACTTGAGGAGATCAGTGTTTTAAAGAAAGACATAACTCTTGTCTGACAAAAGGAATATGCATAAAATGCAGCTTGAACTAGGTGCTGTGAGAGCTGGAAAAACACCACTTGAAATACTGAACAGTAATTCTCTTCTGCAATGCAGAGATACTATAAAAATAGGCCTTGAGTCATGTGGTAGCTCAGGGAGGAAAAGCTCTTGTCTCATTCTCTGCCATCTGTGCAGCAAAACCTGTAGTTAAAAGTGAAGGAACATGGCTGAGCCAGTAGAGAAGATGCAAAAGGATGAAATTACAGATTATTCTGATGCAGTGCTTTAAAGGTAATGTTTGTGTCTTCCTGCCCAGCAAAGGGCACAGGAAGTTGTGGCTTGGAGGACCTACGTGGAACAACAGGAGAGGATGAAGAAGGATCTGGAAGTTATTGAAGCAAAGCAAAAGGAGCACAGGTTGGAATATGAGAAGAAGCAGCAGAAGCTGGCCCACCTGACCTGGAGACAGAGGAAGGCAGCACTGTACAAGGCCAACAAGCATCTGATGTTCTCAAGGCCTAAGGAGAGAACAGAGATGGATGAAAACACCCTCTCATTAATAGTCAAAGGTGCTGTCCCTGTCTGTGTGCTGCTCCTTTGGTCCTGTGCTTCTCAAATGCTCAGTCTGAAACAGCTCTAAACTAAACATGGTTTCTGTTAACAGAAGTTTCATCAGTTTAAAACTGGTTATTGAACTTCTCTCCTAAGAGCAGGGGCATCAGAAAACATCCAGGGTCAGGAGGATGCACTGCCAGCAGGCCCAGAGCAGCAGGAAAACTTAAGATGCCCAATGCAGTTACCCAGGAGCTCCTGAGTAAAACCCATAGATACACACCCCTATATAAATACATATATACACCTATATAAAACTCTATATATGTAATAAAAAACCCAACCAAACTATAAGCATTTTGCATCAGCAAAATCGAGGAGAATAACAATTATGTATTGAAGTGGGATAGGAGGAACTTGGTTTTACCTCATTTAGTGATACTCAAGCAATGACTACAGCTGAAAATCTGTGAACTTGACCTGACAGTGACAGCAGATGTAGAGCCTCTGGCCTGTATTTATCCAGTTTATTTTTGGAATTAACAGACTTTTGGGATGGGTTTTAACATATTACTCTAAATACAGTAAGAGTGACAGGTGTCAGAAGACTTTCTGTTGCACAGTGTGGAGGTGACATTAGTTGTATTTCTGTGTCTTTGACTTTCAGCCCTTCCATTTATCCCTGCAGGTGATGTGGATGGATCTGTTGAAGCTATTCTGAACATTCTGGACAGCTATGACTGTGAGGATGAATGCAAACTGGAGATTGTCTACTTTGGAATGGGAGATATCAGTGAAAACGACATCAGTCTTGCTGAAGCATTTAATGGTGCATGTTTAAAAATAACTTTGCAGTTTTGAAATTACTAATTTATTCAAATGGGTAGGCCTCAGTCAGGTTTTGTTTTCTCAATAATAATTAGCAGCATCACTAAGGTAAATTTTTGTCGATCTTGCAAATGTTTCCTTGAACATCAGACTGGTGCAGGAGGGGAGGCTGAAAGTCTCATGGAAATGGAAGGGCTCTGGAAAAGCTCTTGCCAGAAATTCAATTGTTAAGGTTAAACTCTGGCTCTTCACTCTGGCTGCTTTATGGTGCTCACACAGGGCAAAGCTAGAAAAGCAGGTTAGAAAATAATTTCCTTTTGCTCAGGAAGGCAGCTGGATCTAGGACTGAGTCAGTTGTTGTGTTCATACCCCATAATTGTCACCTGCTGCAAAGAGTGAGGTCACTGCACCTGCCATAGCCCACAGGTGGGCAGGAATCATTTAGAACTCACTTCCAGCTTTATTTGGACAACCAAGTTGGTTTTCCAGCCCAAAAAGAGAAGTCATTGTCCTTCACATGATCTGTGTGTGCTATTTTCTGTTTTGATGCCTCCACCTCTGTCATCAGGGACCTTCTGTGGGCTTTTTTGGGCCATTTATTTGGATAGGTTTGTAGTAGTCCATGAGCCATAGTGGGAGAGGCAAATGGCCCCCCCTTGAAAGAGAAGCAGGAATAAAATGTACCCTGTGGTACAGAATTTCACTTTTAACTGTTCAAAGACTCATCCCTTGTAGTCATCACTTGACAGTTGTTTCATTTATCAGGTGTAATATTTGGATTCAGTGTGAAAGCCAATGAAAGTATCAAAAAGCTGGCTGATAAAAAGGGAATAAAAATTAAACTTCACAACATTATCTACAAACTTATAGAAGATTTGAAGGATGAGCTGAACAGCAGGCTGCCCCCAACCGTGGTGGAGGCTACAATAGGTGAGTTTTCATTGATACTTTTTTTGCCTCAAAATGTGGCAATTTCTCTACTCTCCTGTAAGCACTTTTTTACCTTTAGGCATGGCAAGTAGAAAAGTGCAGCCTGCTTCTACCTCGTGCCAGTCTTTTATTCCTGTGGGCTTCAACTTTTCTTTTTTCTTTTAGGGGAAGCTTCTGTTCTCGACACCTTCTCTGTCACAGTAGGAAAAAGCAGGGTTCCAGTGGCTGGATGCAGAGTGCACAAGGGGCTGCTGGACAGAAAAATGAAGTTCAAGCTGATCCGTAACAGGGATGTTATTTGGAAAGGTGAGTGGAATTGCCAGTGGATTTGTGTTTAGTATTTTTAGATATTGCTGGTTCCCTGGGAAGTCAGTGAAAGGATCCTAGAGAAATCCTGAGTTCTGTCCAGGATGGAGAGGAAAGCCACCAAACACCAGTGTGTTGTTCCCAGACCTTTTTCCAACCACCCACTCTGGTGGAGCATCACAGGATTTCCTCGCCAAAAGGAGCTGGTGTCTGACTTCCATTTACAATCACCCCCAATCCCTACATTTTCCTGCTTTCCTTGTGCAGCCACAAAGTGAAACACTAATCCTGCAGGAAGGACAAACCAAACCACTGCTCTGCTCATGGTGCCCTCTCTTCCATGCATTTTCTCTTTGTAGGATGTTTATCATCACTGAAGCACCATAAAGATGATGTCCAGGTAATAAAAACAGGAATGGATTGTGGATTGAGCTTGGACAAAAATCTGGAATTCAGTATTGGAGATGAAATTATCTGTTATGAAGAAAAAGAAGTTCAACAGACAACTTCCTGGGACCCGGGATTTTAAAGACATTTTAACACATCAACACTAAAGGACAGATATTATGTTCCTGGCTGGCCTTTAACTCTTAACATTAAATGAACTTTCAGAGATGCACAGGAGCTGTTCTTTACATCCAAGCACTTCAGATACATTTTATATCCGAAATGTTCTGCTTTTCTATCATGTCAAGGAACCAGCTGTCCTCACTGGAACATGGGATAAAACACCAGGGGAACTACAGGTACTTCAAGTGTGTAAAACCACCACAGTAAAATATTTCTGATGACAATCTCTTGGCTCCAAAACAGCTGAGCCATCTCCTCCCTCCCCTCCCAGTGCTGCTGTGCAGTGTTTCAGTGTGTTGCCTGCATTTTGTCACCAGGCCTCCCCTACCCCATTCTCTAGCACTGACCCACATGCAAACATGACTCTAGACCTCTGAATTTCCTATTTTTCCAGGTGAGAACAGGTGGGGCTTTTTTCCTTTTGCAACTGGTACCCCATATTCTTTAAATCAAACTGCTGCTTCAGTTTTACAGCAGGTATTTCACCCTGCCTGGCAGGCAGCACCCAGAGGTGCAGAGATTTTTCCCACTGCTCAGCAGAGAGGAAACACGGCGCCACAGAAATAAATCCTTCAGCCGTACAGAAGGTCAGATTTTTATTGTCTGGTACATTTACTTGTCTTCTGGCTTGTTGAAGCAGTATGTCAGACAGCACTTGCCACAGTAGTGTCTGTCAAAGTGGCTGGCCATGAAGACTCCAGCCCCACACTCCTCCGAGGGGCACTCCCGGCGCAGGCGGCTGATCTTGCCGTTCTCATCCACCTGGGAAGGACAGACAGCAAAGGGCTCACATACACTCCCCACCTTTCAGCAACAACTGTCATTCTGAGCATTTCCCACTGGCATCATGGTTTTTGTGACAGCAGCTACATCAGCTTCTTGAGGTACATACCCAAAGTGCCCTACTGCAACAGATCCTGTGTCTTTTATTTAACACGTGGGATATTTGCAAATAGGAGTTTAAGCATTAGATACACCAGAATCTGTGCAGACCAGTTAGAGGCTCCACATCCTCCCTGGTGAGAGCTGAGTTTCCATCAAGTTTCTCCCTACCTTGTAGTACTTGAGCACTGCAAGCTTAACCTTCTTTCTCTTGTGCTTGTTCTTCTTGGGAGTCGTGTAAGACTTCTTCTTCCTCTTCTTAGCACCACCACGAAGTCTCAGCACCAGGTGAAGGGTTGACTCCTGTTTGTAAAGCACAGGAAATGAGACTCAAAATGCCTTCTCAAGGCAACTGCAGCATTTAAACAGGCCTCTTCCTCCTCCCCAGAGAAAGCACATCTCACGTGCCAGGCACTTAGGAAAGCTCTAAAAGGATTATCTGCTGTTAAGGTGGCATCCCAAGCTCCCAGCATCAACACTACTCCAATCCCTTCATTTTGTTAAACTTATTAAGAACATTTCTCAGTCTCAGCAGCAAAGATCAGTCAGCTCTGCCCGTTCCAGTTCCCGTGTCCTGCCGTTCCCACTCACTTTTTGAATGTTGTAGTCGGACAGTGTGCGTCCATCCTCCAGCTGCTTCCCAGCAAAGATCAGCCGCTGCTGATCCGGAGGGATGCCTAAAGGAGACACAAATCAGGAATAAATGAGGGACGTGAGCTACGGCATGCTGTAATAAAATCAAGATTGCTGCAGGACATTACATCTGTGTGAGACACACCTCAATCCACAGAGGGGAGTACAGAATAATACATACAACATAATATATACAATATATACTGAACGATATCAATATATAATAGTCAATAAGTACTTTAGAGCTTACCCTCCTTATCCTGGATCTTCGCTTTTACATTTTCTATAGTATCAGAAGGCTCAACCTATTTAAACAGAACACCAGAATCAAAACGCGCTGCACATTTTAATCAGCCCAAGAAGGCCGAAAAACCACGAGGCGCTCCCGGCACACGCCCGGTGCCGCCGCGGCCACTGCGGCCCCCACCGCGTGGTCAGACCCGCCCGGGGCAGCGCACGCCGCGATTCCCCTCGCATCCCGGGCTCTCCCTCCCGGCGCATCCCGCTGCCACGGGCGATGCCTCACCTCGAGGGTGATGGTTTTCCCCGTGAGGGTCTTCACGAAGATCTGCATGGCGAGGCGGGCGGGGGCGGG
>JAOTQP010001546.1:755574-773799 GCA_026413545.1 Cichladusa arquata | reverse complement strand
TATTTGTGGATTAATTTTCCTTACGGTTGATATCCTCCTGGCAGGGCGTGCCCGAGGCTCCAGGCGGGTAACTTCACCTGGTAACCTTGGGATGAGGCACCTCATCTGCTCTGTGCTGGGCCGGCAGCAAAGCTCAGCACCCCGAGGAGCCGCTGCCGGCACTCAGCTCTTCTCCTCCCCTCGGCTCTCCTTGGGGAGTGCCTTGGGGCTCTTGCCCCAAAATCAGGATCAGGAAGCTTCTAATAGCTGATTTACCGACCAGGGAAGATGGTGTCTGTGATCATGCTCTTATAGGAGTGAGGAAATATTAAAAAGGGAAAAATGCGCAACCCCACACACCTCCCCACATTTCTACAACTGCATTTGTGGTATTGATCCCTTTATCAGAGCTGGTCAAAGTAAGAACTTGTTACTGAAATTTCTTTGAACTTAACACTGATGAAAAATAAATGTTTCTTAGTTCTCAACACTACCTCTTCATTACAATTTGATTTAATAGCTGTTACTTTTATTTCATCGGTACCATGAACACTCTGTAGGCTTAATGCAGTCTGTCCTTGTAATTCTGATTGTCAGTTAATTAAGATTGATTGGCTGGCCTGACATTTATATTTATCACATCTTATGAAAGATCCAGGTTTTCCTTCACATAAATTTTACTGCTGTTCTCTGTTGGCTGTTTTGTGCAAAAAAAGCTTTACATTATTTCAGATACGGTAAAAAAAAAATCTTAATCTTTAGAAGTTGCATTGCAGTCAAGATTACTATCAACAACAAGATTTTTTCCCCTTAATTGCTAAGAATTACATTGTTTGGATCTGTTTGTTTTCATGATCATTTTTTGAATGTTCTGACATGAATTCTTACAGTGCTGCTGACAAAAATCCTGGTCATAATTGTATGATTAGCACTTCTCATGTGGGCCAATACTATTATCTCATTACTTCCCTTGTAGAAAATTTCCATGTGTTGTGTCTCATCTCTGTCAGTAAATTCCTTGGAGCCCTGATTGTCTTTTGTTCTATATATAGTTGTCCTGCAAATGAAGTCTTGTTTGTGAGCAGGGCTCTTGTGCATTGTGGTAATAGAAATCAGAACTTCCTCCTGTATGTTTTTCCCTTAAAATGGGCAGTGAAGGCAGCAGCAGAACAATGACATTGACAGACTTGTTCATGCTCTTTGGGCTGGGGAGTGCTCCCAAAAGCTGCAGGGGGCTGCTGGAAGTAGTTTTCCCACTGCTGCAAAACAAATATTCAAAAACCAAGTTTTTACACTTTGCCTCCAAGTCTGAAGTTCATCTCTTGGGAAGAACAGCTGGCTATGTTTTTATCAGCTCCCACAGAGGGAATTCTTTGGAATGAAATGTAGAATTTAGAGCCAATAAGAGGAATAAATAGAATTTATTAGATCAGGGTAGGGACTGGTAAGGTATTGGGAAGGTGTCAGAAAAGAAAGGTTAGTTAAGAATCATATCCAAATGATGGAAAGAACAGGAGATAAGAGCTGGCCAAAGGGATGGAGATTCTGTGCTGAGACACTTATCTGGTATTTAATGTTTTGGGGCACAGCATCCGGGATCTCACATTTGATGGGAAGCTGTGACTTTGTACCATGGATGTGTGATATTATTCCATAAAAATGTACCTGTCACATCATCAGGTACATAAATAGTTGATTTTGCTTTGTGAAAGGATTGGTGTCTCCAGAACAGGAAGAACAGAGGGACAGTGTAGTGTTGCACAGAAAGGAAAGCTGAAAGAGAAGACCTGGATGCATGTGAGGAAGAAGGAGAGGAAAGTTTCATCTTATTTATAAACTTTGAGATGGGAGAAAACAAAGCAGGAGAAAACTGTAAGAGAGGATACAGAAATTTAAGGGAGCATAGGCACTCATTGAGGTGTGAAAATCAAATAATGCAAATGCTTCTGGGTGAACAGCAGGGAATGCTCATGAAAGGAACCATGAATTCATAAAAAGGCTTGAAGGAATGTCAGAAGACAGGTATAACTTTATTTTTCAGGGAGGAAAGGCTGTCATCCAGGGGCCCTTCAGCTGGTGGCTGTATAGCTGGTATGCCTCTCGTTTTTCATTCCTCTAGTCTGTTTTGGTTTCTCGAGATTTTTCTTTTAGTGTACAAAAACCTTCCTTTCCCTGAGCTATTCAGTAGGAGACATAGAAGCCCAAAAATGAATGGAATTGTTTACAGTCATATCAGTATCGAACTGAAAACTCCAAAAAGTGAAATTATTCTGGTTAGAGAGAGTATTCCTTTACAATGTGGGTATTATGGAAGTGCTGTTCAGGGGAGATGATATTTTCTCCTTTAGGATATTTGAAACTGGATTGGAGAGAGGAGCAGAGGTGAGTGGTGGGATGCTGATCGTTGTGTGTGAGCACAGCAGCAGTGCAGGAGCAGTGCCATGTGCAGCTGAACCAGCACTGCTCTGCCATTTGCAGCAGGTCTGTGTCTTTAATTACACTCACAGACAAGTAATGCTGCCTGAATTTGCATCCCAACAGTTGCATTCCAGGCTGGGATTTGAAGTGCAAACAGGAACTGGCAGCTGCTCATGGAATATTTGAATACAAGGTTATATTCAGGATTTTCTTTCAGCATTGAGTATGGGTATAAATATTCTTATGCATCAGGATTAATACATCCCTCATTAGTTGCACATGTCTAAATCCTCTTTGCACTGAGATACTTACAGGGTGGGTTTAGTTATTCTTAGGGTTGATCCTTTGGTAAAAAAATGTATGACAGGGTTTAATAGTCATACACTTGCTTCTGCTAAGCCCTGCTATTAAATATACTTCTAATTTCCATTTGGTGAGTATATGCAATTTGTCTTCATAGCTGTGGTTATAGGAACAGGTTTGTATTTTTCTTTAGCTAATGTTTCCAAATTGAGTTTTGTGTCATCAGCAGAGAATTTTAGAGCTGAATTTCTTCCTCATTCTACAGCCTACTTGTGGCAGGAGGTTTTCTTTAAGAGGAGCAGCTCAATGGTCTTCTCATTCTAAAATGCTTCTGGAAATTCCCTGTTTGATTCATACACTTGTAAATTCAGATTGTGTTTGTCACACACAAATAATGCCAAATTCTCTTGTGCCTCATGGGAATATCTGACTCTTAGAGGTATTTATTCTGCTGGGTTTGGAATGACAGAGATCTGAACAAACACATTTGTTCTTCCCAGAACAGAGTGTGATGCCTTTGTCTGCAGAGGGAGTGTAAGTCTCTCTCTCTAGGAACAGGCATGCACTGGAGTCTTACATCCGTGTGTTTGTGAGCCGCAGGGTCATAGGGATTCATGATCTTGAGGCATTCATGGGTGTGAGTCCAGATCTCGGCACAAAACACCCTTTTTTATCTCTTAGCAGGAGGTGACTCAGCCTCCCCGCTGGTCAGAATGACACAGGGCTTGGAGTCCTGCAGTGGAGACCTGCGTTTTGGGGCTTGGGGTCAGCTGCTGAGACACGGTGGGTGCCAGCAGCAGCACGAACAGGGCAGGCTTGGCTCAGGAGCGTTGCTGCACCTTGTGGGTGGCACATTCCCACCTCTGGAAGGCAAAGTTCCTCTGGGAAGCGCAGAGGTGGCCGTGACCATTAAACTGCCGGCAGGTGGCGCCCGAGAACACCGAGTGCCGCGCCCGGTCCGGGCTCGGTGTCACCGGTGCCCTCCCAAGGACCCCCCGGTGCCATGGATGGCTCCTGGAATTTAATCCTGCTGCGACGAGTAGTGCACCAAAGCGACACCCGAACTGCGGGGAGGCTGCTTGTGACAGGGACACACAAGCACCGCGGCATTCAGAGGGTAGTGCCATGGCTGGAGGAAAACAATCGCTCCTTCCAGAGGTGGCTTCATTAATTGGTGACTTGTCTGAAACAAATTCCTATGGCAGATAAACCCCTTGTAATGCCTTGCAGAAGGCCAGGCCGTTGCAAATAAATAATTGCTTGGGTGGGTGTTAATAGACATGGCATGTCAGGAATGATTTTTTTTCTTAGTCATGCTTTGCAACATGTGTTCAAGAATTTCTTTGCTCTCATAAATATTGGAGAGAATAAGATGGGAGCCTAGGTGGTGGAGCTTCTTCTCTTGCTCTCAGGTGAAAACACAGAGGGATTAAAAATGGATTAGATAAGAATTCTTGAGGGATAGAAAACTCTGGAAACAGTGCTCTGGCCTATTAATTGTGAAGGATGCAAAAAACTGCCTGGCCCTTTTCTGGTTGGAAAGGCACGATATTTATACTGGGTTTTATCTCATGTACAGCTTGGTTTATTTTTGTTGGATTGGATGATTATTTTTCCCCTGCATATCTTTCTTTTTAACTGTTTCAGGATGCCCAATGTGTCTGCACAGTTCTGTTCAGGTGTCCTTACTCTGCATGTCAGCAGGATTGAAAATAAAACTGTGACCCATAAATGAATACTAAAACTGTCATGTAATGCCAGCTTGTCAAGATACAAACATTTCCTTTTAAGCAATTTATTCTCTACAGAGTTCTCTGCCTGATTATTTCAGAATTTTATTGTTGACTGCAATGGGAAGGAAGAAAGGCCATGCCATGAATATACTTTGTGCACCTATTTTGATTTAATCTTGTATATTTGCAAGATGATGGGTGTGGAGGAAAGTCAGAGCATGTAATTATTGTGTGTTAATTAGTGTCCTAAAGCTATATTTAATTAAACCTTTAATAGCAAGAGATTACAAATATTCCTGGGAAATAAATTCCTCTTTGTGAAGCAGGGCCATGGCAGTGCAGCCTAACTACAAACCCCCAGACTGAGAGCTTGCAGCATCCAACACTGATTTTTCTGTGGGGAAGGATAAGAACATGGTAACGAAGGGCAAAGTGTCAGTGTCACCATTTCAGCAGCTGAATCTATTCTGTCTGTCTCCTGCCAAACAGCCTATTAAACCTTCCAGCATTATGCTGTCTGTGACAGTAGGAGTTGGTCCCATTTATACTAATAGCTTTACTGAGAGAGTGGCAGGAATACCCTCCATTAGTCCTACAGATAAAACCCCACAGAGCACATGGAACACAATTTGCTTAAAATGTGCTGTTTTCAGTGTAGTGGTACCTACCTGAGGATGTTTAACACAGCCTAAATGGCATGTCACTGAAGTTCCACACAGGATTGAAAGTATGAAACTATGTCTGTAATTTCCATTTATTCTCTGGCTTCTGTTGAACTGTTTGACCCTTTACAAGGCCCTTTGTCTCTTTTCTTCCATGTGTCCTCTTTGTAATTCTCAGTATAGTTCAGGATGGCACAAAGAAAATGTGCCAAGCTGAGCAGAAGTCCCTTCCTAAGACCTGTCAAAAACATTTTCTCAGCCTTCTGCACTTCAAAGCACTAGTGTTATCCTTTCCTAGGGTTTGCTTCCTTGCTTAGCAGTAGTTCAGAAATTCAATATTCCATTTGCTTATGCACCGTGATTTGTTTCACAGAAAAAAACTACTTTTTTGCAGTGATGCTAGCTAAGAACCCAAATTTGGTTTAGTTTCCCAAAGTACAAATATTGTTAGAGGTTTCTGAGTTCTGGTACTGCATAGAAACAGATCTCAAAGCCTTTTATCCCACTCAGCTGGGACTCAGAGTTCTGTGGAATTGCAGTGTGCAAGATACTGAAGGAATGGGCAGAGACTGAACTCTTGTTCATGGTGAGATATCACACTGTGCTGATCCAAAAACCTAATCAAACAAAAAGAAGGCAAAGGTAGATGTGTGGCAGGTGAATATTCAGTCAGAATTAAAATAAAGCTGTGGCAGTAAAACCCCTCAGATCCTATGGGAAGTGTTGCTGCTCACAGAGCACACTTGGAAAGAAAACTGCTGAGACTTTTGGAGTCACTGGCAGAGGCCTCCTGCTGGAGGCTGTCTGAGCACATTGTTCCATGGACAAACACAACCCTCAGCCTCACTAAGACTGACTGTGTTCTAGATGAAGAGAACAACCAAACAAAAAGTGAATAATGGCAGTGAGGTGAGCAGAGAGGGAAAACTGCCCCGATTTGCCTATGCAAATGCAGAACCTCCCTGCTGTGTATGTGCACTGTGGGAAACAGCCCAGCAAAGCCTGGCTGGGATTTCTCCTGTCCACACTTGTGCTGCCACACTATGCAAATATTTGCATTCCCACCTGTTTACTCTGTGCATTTCCCTTCTCTTCAGCTCCCTCCCCACATCATTAAATAATTAAACAGCTTATTTCCTGCAGAGATCTGTTGGCCAGCAAGTTTATTTCCAACTTTGCTGTTGGTCAGGGTTGTAATTGCTGCAAATTGTGGTGTAAAGCAGCCTTTCATGGTCTAGTTTGGTTTTCTTCCTCAGTGTTTACAAAGGTACTGCTGCTGTGCTGTGAATACCCATTTTTTTAGTATCTTTCTGGTTAAATGAAGTTTTCCTCTGTCAGGCTTTCAAGTCAACAGATGCTAGTGAGGCAGGCTGAGAGGTCTAAGCTGATAGAAGACTTTGTCCCCAAAGCTGCAGTCTGGGGAAACCTCCAGTAAATTCCTGGTCCCCATATGCTGTGGTACAGAACAACATGTGGTGTCCTGCTGTCCTTTCCAGGGAAGCAGTGTTTGGGAGGGGAAGCTCTGCCTGGCACTAAGATGGATGAATTCATTTCTGCAGGGTTTTGTACACAGCTATTGGTATCACTTCCAGGCTCTGGTTTCTGTGTAGAATGAACTGATCTTGACACTTCCAGGGGGGAAAAAGCATCAGAAGAGAGAAAATCAGTGTTTCCTCCACTAGATACTCTTTAGGGGAAGAAGATATGCAAATTCCTTTGGATTTCTTTACAGCAGACTGCAGCTCCAATGCAGAGCACAGTGCTGCTGGCTGTGTCTCACTCAGCCCTTTGCTCCTTGGTGGGCAGTGCAGCAAAACCTCAGAATATTCACAGTGCTGACACTGTGTTTGTGTCTCACACACACAGTAGATCTGGCCTTCGTTTTCAGAATTTTCTTATGCCACTGAAGGGTTCTTCATCTGGGTTCACTGAGCAGAGATCTCCCAGCTCCTCCTTAAAGCTTTCCTGCTGAGGCCCCACCATTTTCTGTTAGGTAATTGAGGTTATTGTAGCACATTACTTGAGAGGCATACGAGAGAACAGACTTCATCTGATATTCCAAAATAAATGCTGACACAGTTTTGCAGTTAAAAAAAGTTTGTCAGAATATTTTAGAAACTAACAATTAGATGCTAATATTTCTAGACTAACAGGAATAGAAATCAGAATTAATGAGTTCTCTGCAGGTACATCTGTCACGTATTTAATGATATGAGGCATATTTCATGTTCACAGCACTCTGCCAACATTATGCAACCCTTGTAATAGCTCTCTGCAGTAAATACCAATCTTGCTTTGCTGCTAGGGAAAATGAAACTTAGTTCCAGGGATGACACCCTGAGCCTTTAAGAGTGTCTCCCCCTAAAGTCGGTGGATGTGGATGTTACTTGGGCTGTCTGTGCACTTGAGGGGATTATTCATGGCTGCAAATGTCCTTGTCTAAGCCCTCTGCACAGCTCTGGCTGCCATCTCTCTGCATGGCCTGCATCACTTGGGTGCATCAGCTGCTGAAACTCCAGACACAGAGAAGCAGCACTTTCCAAACATACCTGTTGAGCTGCTCATGGCTCCCGGGATAGAGATAAATGCTAAATAAATACATTTGCTTGCAGAACAAAGTTTAACCTGGAACAACACTGTCAAGATTCCAGGGGATAGTAATTAGGGGACCTGATTTGTCTCTGTTACCATTCTGCCCTGTGTAAAATCAAGATAATAATTGCACCTATCTTAGAAGAAACTGGAAGGATGAATATTTCCCTAGAGCTGAGACAGTGTTGCTCTAATAGAAATATGTCTTAGTCTTTCCTGTGATAGAATAAGAGCACCAAGCTAAGGTGTCAGGCACTGCTGTCCTTAAGAGTGGACATTCACTGACTGAGGCATCCTCTTCTTGTGACAAACTGTGCTCATTCCAAATAATCTGAGAGACTGGGCTCTTCCAGTCTGTCCATAATTTACAATATGGCCTAAACCAATTGCATCTGTGGTTCACTGAACCTGAAGTTTCCAAAAGAGTTTGCTCATAACTGGAAATTTTCTTCAAATCTGCTGCTTTTTACTCATTTGGCTCGCTCTCATTTTTAGTCACAAGTAGTATAACTGTTATGACTATTAGTAGTTTTTGAGGTGAAAGTTGAATATAAGGAACACAAGCATGATAGTTCCAACAGCTGTTGCAGTTCTGAGATAGTGGTGTTGGCAGGCATTGAATTCATTTCCCCAAACCAGAAAAGCCACTCCCAATTGCTTTGAGCATGGTCCTGGGGGATGTTCATGTTTCTTTTTGAACTACCACATTTCAGGCCAGGATAATTCCATGTATGACAGATGTTTTCAGGCATAGAGGGGGACCTCAAAAAGAAGCTTTAATTTGGATCTTAACTTTCCTGTCATCTAGGGGCTGTTTGAAGGTCTATGGGAATCCCACTAAAAGCTTAATTTCTCAAGTTCAGTTCTAATTATGAATTTTCCCTGGGCTAGAAATAAGGAGGATTTCTTTCCACCTGGATCTCTGGTATATATTGTGTCTGACATCACTCTTGGCAGCATTGACAGAACAGACAACCTTTCATTTTGTCCTTTAAGGGAATCTCCATTAACCCTGTGTGATAAAAACTTTTCTCATGAACATAGACTGTGCCTTGTAACTTCATTCTTGAGCTGTGTATGAAAAATTATTCCCTATTCTGGGAAATGGGGACTGCACTACATGGAAGTATTTTGGTTTCCAGAAATATCTCCTGCTGCACACAAATTGTGAAGCTTGTCTGTCACAGTGCTAACACACCTGGCAAGCTCTGTACCACAGAGCTTGTTTTTCCCTTCCTTTCTGGTGCATCAGAACATCTGTTGTTTTGTGTCTGTGCTTTAAGAGTTGGCTCTTCCTGCAGACCATCACCCACCCAAAAGGACCTGTTCACACATAAATCATCTTGGCTGCTGCCTAGGGGCTCCCCAAGCAGATATTAGTGACCAAAATGACCCAGCAGCACTCATTAGTAGTTCCCTCACAAGGGCTTCTCAAGCATATCTTCTTTTTTAAGGATGTAGAAATAAAAGTGGTTGATAAGAACTGTTGATGCCTCACCACTGTTAGGGTCTCTGGATTAAAGAAACCAGTGTATTTCTGTTGCTGTTCTCTTGCTGTATTTTTGAGCTGTAGTAAGGACAGTTTTTAAAAAGGAAAAGTAAATCCAGGATGATGTAATCCCGGCAGGACAGTCCTGATGACTGCAGGCTGAGTGCATGGGCTTTAACAAGTGCTGGCTTTCCCCCTCAGGCCATGTCTGCACTGCAGATTGCAGGGTGGCTCCCAGGGATCCTACCAGAGCCTGAACTACACTGCAGAAACAGGGAAAGTCAGCCCACGGCACACTCTCCTCAGGACTGCTGCAGCCAGGGAACTTCCAGCTCTCAGTCTAACAAGCTGGGCTTGTTTAAAACTGCTTTGGGTTTCTCTGAATTGCATCTCAGGCTTCATTAAGGATCCAGCCAGTTCTGGTTTTCCCACTTCAGTCCAGGGAAAATACTGTGTGCTATAGGAAAAGCTTTATCAGCTGTGAATAACAAATGTTGGGTGGGGCCAGTAATTTTTGTTGAATGTCTTTAAGGGCTGCACAAGCATCAGCCACTGGGCAAGGAAGGATGCTGAAGTGGAGGGGGAACAATTCTCCATTGGAGGAGTCCATTCTCCATCTGAAAGAGGTTGAAACTGCATCAAAATACCAATAACTCTGCTTTGATACTACTAAAATAAATTCCTGAGAATGATGTATGAGAAAAAGGGATGGGTTTAATTCTTTTGATGTAATCTGTGAAGTCTAATTAGATATCCAGTTTTAAATTCAGTTATATTTGCATGTGGCTTTAGCACTGCCTCTTAAATCAGAGGCCATGTGACCATGTTATTCTGTCACAGACTGCCCTGCAAACACCCTGTAAAGTTGAAATGCCCATCAGAAATACTCATTGGTTTTCTTTGTGACCTTCTTTATTTTATTTCTGAAAACTTGTTTACTAGTAATCCACAAAATGGGAGTCACCTTCACTTTAAAAAAACAGAAAAATAGACAAGCTTGAGTCAGACTGTTCCTTCCTTTTTATCAGAGCTGAACCTCAGGGAGGTCTCAGAGGAGGTCTCTTCTGCCTTCTTGCTTTACTGAAGAAATGTTGCACCTTCATATAATTCCAATTTGTAAGGATCTAAATTGTGGAGAGTGAACCAAATCGTCCAGTGCTCAGCAGCCTGTGCTGTTCCTGGCCCCAGTTTGTGTCCTTTTAGGCCCCACTAGGGTCACTTGCATATTGGTCATTGCCTCAGCTTCTCCTTGAAGTCAGATGTGAACAGTGGTGAGTTGGGATCCAGGCCTGTGAAATCCCAGAGCAGGGGATTTTCCTTGCTTTCCTGCTGTGCAGTTCATGTTTCACCCTGAGTCATGCTTAAACAGGTTCAGCAGCTGTGCATGTTCAGTTGTTCTAGAGGCCTGTTCTTCTCATGGAAAGGGAGATGGAAAGGCAGAGGCTGAAAGAAATCCAGGTTGATAAGTATCAGCTGTGCTGATTTTAGCTAGAATTAAAGGTTTGCATTTGAGCCTGTGGCTGATTTGGGAACACCATGGACAGTTGTTTCTCCAGTTGGGATTCTTGTTGTTTGTATGCCCACCTTTTGGTTGAAAGGAATTAGTCCCTTCCAAACTGGCAAGAACAAAGTTTGAATGTGTGACCCTGGGCATCTCTATTTAACTACTTTGGCACAGATATTTGCAGTAGCCCCCAGCTATTACCAAACTTCCACCCACCTTTTTCATTTCACTGGGATTTAATTCTGGGAATCACATCTGGAAATCCATACTCCCAACTATCTGCAGCAGCCAGGTACACACAAGCACACACTGCACAAATTAATAGTGCAGCATGTGTTCAGGTTCAGCTTTCTCCTCTGAACTCCTCTGTCTCCTATTGCCAGTTATCTGTATTATATATTTCATAATTGGGCTGCTCATGCATAAAAGATCCTTATTGATCAGCCATGATGTGAAGAGGTGCAGTTCAGACTTGGCACAGAGTTCAGCAGAAGTCAAATCAAGGACAGGGCTGGCAAGTGTTCAGGCTCAGGCACCACTATGCTGAAATCTGCATTTATTCTAATCTGTTCAGATACGATTTCTGCAATGCAGCCACTAGCTAAGGCTGACCTTAAATCCAAAGAATCCTTGGCTGTTGGTCTGTTTCCAAAGGCTTAATCCCTTTTGGTCTTGAATTTCTTTTGTTCCTCCTTGTGCCTCCACAGAATTTAATGGTATTTCTATGGCTGTGTTAGTTTTCCTGAGGCAGTCCTTCGAATTACTTATGGATTATCGGTATTTTTGCACTTTCTTTTTGAAGTAATAATTTCCCTTAATCCTACTTCTGCAACAGTGTTTCAGCTGCCATGCAAGCACACTTGGAATTGCATCAGGACTGCTCTGAGAGTCCAGAGGCAGGACCCAGTGAGGTACAAGGCACTCCTCCAAAGAGCCTGAGATGAACACAGCCTCTGCTTTTGTCCTTGTAGTTAAAATCCAGCCCTGTCACACCACAGATCAGCAGCTCCCTGAGTGTGGTGCATTGTGTTACAGGTGTTGTGATGGGAACAAGGAGGGAGAAGTAAGAAATGAGCTGTGCTGCCCCAAGTCCCCATCTGTGATCTCTCTAGGTAACCTGGCAATGCTGTATTTTATTTTAATAGGAGAAATCTCCAGTAGGTAGAATCAGCTCTCTGTGGCTGTGCAGGCAAGGCATTTTATCCCTTTTTGCTCACTTCCTGAATAACGTCCTTGTGTCAGTCTGGAGAGAACAGCTGCCTTCTGCACTGGGGAGGAGGTTACCATGGGCAGGATGGGGTAACCAGGTTCCTGACCTTATTTCCAGGGCCTTCATCTTCTAGCACCTGGTTTCAGCAATTACAGATCAAAGTCCTGCACGTGGGTGGTGCTTGCACTGTCTGATTTACAACAGAGCTGTAAAAGGTGTTGGGATCTCTAAAAATTTAGGGGCTTCAAATTCAAGAAACTCTACAAGGTACATCTGAGTTAGAATTCTTCTGAGGGAGGTGATTCTCCTCTTCTACTCTGCTCTTGTGAGACCTCACCTGGAATATTGTACACAGTTCTGGTGCCCCCAGCATGAGAAGGACATGGAACTGCTGGAGAAAATCCAAAGGAGGCCATGAAGTTGACAAGGGGACTGGAGCACCTCCCAGCACCTTCCAGGACCTGCAGGGCCCTACAAGGAAGATAGAGTGGGACTCTTCATCAGGATCTGGAGTGACAGGATGAGGGGCAATAGCTTCAAACTGAAAGAGGAGAAATGTAAATACACTGGAGGAATTCTTCTCTGTGAGGGTGGGGAGACCCTGGCACAGGCTGCCCAGAGAAGCTGTGGCTGCCCTATCCCCATCCCTAGAAGTGTCCAAGGCCAGAGGGTAGAACAAGATGATCTCTAAGATCCGTTCCAACCCAAACCATTCTGTGGTTCTCTACAATTCTAATATTTATATATTGATTTCAGGGACAACAAGATGCACCTTACCAGTTACATTCTCTTCCAGATAAAACCCAAAACCCAACCTTCTAAATACTCTAATTATATCTTTTTTACTATCACCATGACAGTGTGTTTTTCCCTTTGACTTATTTCCTGGAAACAGCTGAATCACTTCTTGCTCAAAAGCTCTCCAAAATTTGCAGCCAATGGCATGGAAAATTTTGACACAGAGGTTTGTAAAAAGCTCGAGTGAGATTGTTTTAGTGGGGAGGGGCAGGAATGTTCACAGTATGGAAATCTGGGAGCCCAGAGTGTAATCCACACATATGTAAACAGAAGTGTAATATTGGATCATCCAGGGGAATAGAAGAGGAAAAACTTTTCTTCTATTAAAAGAATGCAAAAGCTGATTTTAAAGCAATCATTTTTCACTACTAGTGGTTGTGTTCCTGTGGGTGAGCCAGGCCAGCACATTAGATTTGCACGTGTTACGGGGATCTGCCCTTTCCTGTAAATCCGAGCGAGGCGACTGCCTTTGGTTCCGTCCCAAGTGTAGATGTGTATCTGGGCACGGCGGCTGGGAGCTGTTCTGGTTGTGCAGACGCTGTTTAGCCACAAGCTGAGGCTCCCTATCGCATGCTCAGTGAGATTCCGCAGGACAAAGGCTGTGTAAATTGAGTTACACTGACACCACCTATGGATTCCGGGCCGGGCCATTTGCATTACAAATGCCCTTACAGTGTGCATGCCTTGCCCTCACCAATTAGGCTTTCTTCTCAACCCTCTTGGTCCTTCATAAAAGAGGGAAGGTTTTTTCTTCCCTGATGGAGTTGCAAAGAAAAGCTGCTAATGAAGGACTGATGAATGGTGTGATTGTGTCGCTGTTTGTATAGTTTCACCTTCATTTGCATCAGTACCAGGCACAGATCCCAAGGCTCATTTTTCACTTTTCAGCGCTCCTCTTCTTTGGCCCTTGCCTGCACCGGGACCAACCAAACAAGCGCATTTATCTTTGCCCCCTGGAACAAGGGCTCGGAATGTCTCCCTTCGTGCATCCCAGGGTGGGATGGGACCTCTCCCCAGCACATCTGGCTTCTGTTGCAGGTTGGTTTGGAAATCTGACACCAGCTGGAGCGACACAAAATGTTCTGGGAGCCGTCACTGCTTTCCCTCGGGAACACTTAATGCATCATCTCTAAGCGTGTCTCCATTTCCTGCTCCAAGGAATGGATCTCCTATTTAGTATCTTTTCCCAGCAGTTCCCACAGCCTGTTTGACGCTGTAAAATAACTCCCCACTCTTCCAAGAGCAGGGAAAGCACACAAACAGCGCGTGGAATTGCTTACATAGATCACCCCTAAATGATCCAATCAAAACTCTGAGTCAATTCCACAAACAGTGGAGCAATCCCTCTCTTCCTGTAGGAGCAAACGAGTACACACAAGCCACGTTTGACAAGTGACTCTTCAGTTCTGGAGTTCTTTGGTTCTTCCTATTTTTCCTGTCATTTTGAAAACATAGCAACTGCCAAAAAATAATGATTTTCTTTTTAAAGAAGAAAAAAAAGAGAATGAAAGAATGTGGCCCTTTGTTTTCTATATCTGTTCGGGGAACAAGCTTCATTGATTGAATGCCAGGAGGAGGATAATACAATCTCCCATTAGGTTTGTTTGCATCTTTTTCCAGGATGACAGTTTAAGTCTGCTGGCTACAGACGGCCTTTGACAACTGACAACACTCGCTGTTATGCCAGTGCATGACTTCATCTGTGTGACACTGCATGTGACTGCAGCTTTCTTCCTCTGCTTGCAGGAACCACTCTCCATTTCGGGAGATCCAGAAGAACAGAGGTTTCTCTTGCTGGAGCCAGGAGCCTAAAACTGCCCTGCAGGCACTGGAAAAACAGTATTGTTGGAATATTGTTGGAATATTGTTGTTTGCTTGAGGCTTTAACTGCCAAGTCTGAGGTTAAGAGGCCAAATTTGGTAAAGCTTCAGTGCGTTTTTGAAAGGACATTTTTCAATCCTGGTAAGGCCCTCATGGGCATTTCAGAGTGTCCCACACTCCAGAGTGCTTCCCAAAGGGACTCCGAGCTCTGCAGCTTGGGCTGGAGGTGCAAAGCCTGCAGACCTGTGCTGGAATTTGGAGTTTTTGTCTTCTCTGAATCTTGGCAACCTCAGGGAATGCTGCAAGTTGAATGAATGAAGTCATCCATCATCCAGCAGTAACTGGAGTAGGTTGAACTCATTCCCATTCTGTCTTTTGCTTCAGAAGCAGGAGAAAATTAAGGCTTATATTCTGGCTTTTCTTTTTGCCACTTTTAAACACAGGTCACTATTTATGGTTAGTAGCTATTACCTTTTCCTGATTTTTATTATATGTCCTAATTTTTATTGTAAGTGTTTGTTCTAAACTTGGTTCTCAGGCCTGTTCTAACACATGTAATTTACTATTGGCTTTTTTGGACAAAAAAAGGGAGAATACTTTTATCTTTTCTTCAACATATTTTCTCTTTATTGCTCTAGGAAATAGAGAGCTGAGATAACATGGAGTGGTGTGGTTCACATACAAGTGCTGTCAAAGCAGCCCATCACAGGCCTGGACTGGGGATGAAATACAGCAAATACTGGGCCTCATATCAGAAGATGACAGCCAAAGAGTTAAATAGAGACAAAAATACTAGAAGTCATATTTTTCATCCTTTTTTTAGTTGTAATGGAACTCAGAAAGATTCCTCTGAACTATATGGCACAGGCATTTCAAAGTCTTCATGTCTGTAATTCAGTTTTAGCCAAACAATGTGGTTTTCAATATCTGGGAACAATGAAGAGTGTATATAATGACCTCTATTTCTTCGAAGATCTCATTTCAAAGATGATCCTATCTTCACCATGGAGCTACATTCCTGTGAAAATGCCACTGCCATGAGGCTGTGAACCATACTAACAAATAGGGAAATTAATGTGCTTAGCTGAAAATTTATTTTCTTTGAGTGATTGTGTCCTTGAGTCTGGTCCACTGTCAAAAACTGTGGGCAGCCTGGGAGGCAAGTAAAAACTGACATCCCAAATGTTGTTTGGTGTTAGTGAGGAGAGCCCTGTATCTGCAGAGCATGAGTAAATTCCATAACACTTTCAAAATGCAGCTTCTTAAAATAAAATTTAACTGTCCTGGATAACTAAAATATCTTAATTATAGGGGAGTGCAGGAAAAAACCCAACATTCTGGGAAGCTGATTCTCTCTCCATCTTACAAGCAGGCCAAACAAGCCCTTGTGTGTTGGATGAGTCGCAGAATAGGTCTGTGACTCCTCAGAGGATGACTTCTCCCAGTATCACTAGTAAAATAATATGTTCCTCACATCCTGCTAAGAATGAGTGGGACAGATGCTGCAGATTTAACTTTGACACTTCTCCCATCTGGTCAGATGGTCTAGGGGATGACAAAACAGAGGAATGACACTGACCAAAAGAATTTCTATCCCAGTTCCTTTAGTCACATGGTGGACGTGTTGGATGAGCAGTCAGGGTCACATCCAGTGGTGGAAGTGCTGAGTTATAGTTCCTGTTCTGTTCTGAAATCCATCACCTCTTCTATCAGGAGTGACTGGTCTCTTCAAGCTGGCAGGAACAAGGCCAGCTAAATGTCACCTCTGCTGTGATGCTCCAACCACCCCCTTCACAGGCTTAGCTACCAAAATATTCATATTATTCTTATAGAGCTTCCTGATGCAACACTGCTTCCAAAAGATCATGGATCAAACAAATTGATTGCTCCTTCTGCCCTTGGTTCTTGTGACAGTGGATGAATCTGCTTTCTTGTTTTGAGTCTTCAGAATGTGTGAATTTTCCCCTTGTTCAGGCTGAACTTTGTCTGGTGAGGAGAGGTTGAACCCATAGAAAGAAGAGAGAAGAACAGCAGCAGCTTGGCTCTGAGCAATCACTTTGGCTGGCAGTCTGGGAGAGAGCACAGTCTGTTGACTGGCAGTGATATAAATATTCAGGGCTGGATTGACAGAATGCAGGACATAAGCCTGCTGGGAACAGTGAAACTGAGACATGACTTGTTTCCTTCTTTTGTGTTCCTTTGTGAAGGAGTGAAGGGTGGCCAGCAACAAGTTTCTTTCCTTCCCCTAAATAAGCTGTTAGAGGACAAATGGAGCTGAGCAGCGAGGAGCTCTTGGTTTTGTTTTCCACTTGGTTTCAAGTTCTGCAGACAAAGCTAGAGCTGGTAAGTGAATATTGCTTAGCCTGGGTGGCTGGACCTTCCCAAAAGTGCTGAGTCTCAAGGCTGTTCTTGCTTCTCCTCAGCTGAAGAGGGGCTGTGTGAATGACAGAGTACTTTGGTGTTGGCTACATGGGGCCGTTTTATTGCTGTGGTTCACCTCAGTACCTATCAGGCTTGATGCAAAAGATAATGAGTTTTGGTGACAGTGAAGAAAAAGGCTCGGTGATAGTTGGGGGCTGCATTTAAAATCTGGGTAATGTCGTGACATGAGTACTGAGGAATGTTATTTGTGGTCAGAAGTGCCAAAGAGATCAATGGTTCCTCTCCAGGATGTAACCATCAAGGAAAAACAACAAATTTTAAATGGCTTTCTAGTATGCTTGTTTCCTGAATGTCAAACTGATCATTAGAGCCCTTTTAACTTGTCCACTCATGGATCAGGTAAAACCAGTATGATTATTCAGAAGCACTCACCATATCCAGGTGGATGAATATGAGTGCTAAGCTAAAGAGCTGCAATCCTGCTTCTCAACACACCTAAAACTGCATCAGGTCTGAGATTTTTTTCCCAATAATGTAACTAGGACCTTGAATATTTAACTGTATTGTGGAGTTGCATGTGAAGCAGAACCATTCCATCTCTGTACTTATATTTATGTCCTTTATTTCCTCTCTTCCTTTGGGGTATTTTCATGTACCCAGCAGGAGCACACCTGAGATGGGCTCTGAAAATTGTGTAACCTGTAGGCAAAGAGCATAGCAGGGGAAAGGCATGTAAGGAAAACTACCAGATTGTGAAAGGGAACCCAGACTGACTTTCTGCATTGTTCTTATTGGCACATGCTGTTTGTGCTTCACATTCTTACGTTGCTGAGGAACTCTGTCATCTGCAAACAAAACCAGCTCCTGCAGGATGGAGTGTGCCCAGAATGTAAAGAGGGAGGTGTCTGGAGGCAGCCTACAAAACCTTGCCACGTTGCTTCCATGCACACAAGAAGTTCCTTACCTTTTGCCACAAGCCTCACCACCCTGACAGGCATCCTTCCTAAAAAAGATCATCATCTTTTTTTTTATGTCAGGAAGTTTTTCTGAAGACTTGTCTCCTGTATTCATAAGTAGTAAATATAGAGCTGGTATTAAGTTATGCATTATGATCCACAGCTTTGGTCAATGTTATATTGAAATGACAGCATGTGGAATTACAGCGTGTGATTTTCACCAGGAATACCTATCCCAGTGTTTGTGGCTATTTCCTCATACCCTTGAAAAGACAGGTAGTTTTGGTACTAGATTTAGTAAATTTTCACAGAGTATCTCTAGTTCATATTCTATTGATGATAGAATTTGATCCTGTCAGGAAAATTAATCCACAAATG
>JAOTQP010001546.1:700412-745166 GCA_026413545.1 Cichladusa arquata | reverse complement strand
AGAGGGTCCTCCTCCGGCTCAGCTGGTGAGTGCTCCCGCCCCGGGCCCGGGGAGGGCGGTGGCGGCCGGGGGAGCCTCCTCCCGAGCCGCTCCGCTTCTCGAGCCGCGCTGCCCCGCCGAGCGGTTCCCTTTGTCTGCCGGCCCTCGGCCGCCTCCTGCGGCATCGCTCGCTCCCTCCCCTCAGCCGCGCTCGGGCGCGGCCCCGCTCCCCGCCGCCCCGCCGAAGCTCCTGCTGGAGAAAGGGCTCCCCCTCCCCTTTCTTTTTTTTTTTTCTAATTTTTTTTTTTTTTTTTTTTTGTAATTTCTTCTCTTTCCCTCCTCCTCCCCTCTGTGTTATGCTAATGGCGGGAGGGGGAAGCGCCGCCCCGGCCGCCGCCTCGCACATGGGCCGCCCGGGGGCGAGGCCGCCGCCGCCGCCTGGCAACGGCCGCGTCGCGGGGGGAGCGGGGAGCGAGCCGGGGCTATCGGCCGAGCCCGGAGAGACCGGCCGTGCCCGGGTCCCGGCCGAGCCCGGAGAGACCGGCCCTGCCCGGGGAGACCGGCCCTGCCCGGGTACCGGCCGAGCCCGGACAGACCGGCCGGGTCCGAGGGACCGCCCGCGGCATCCTCGCCCCTCCGGCCGGTTCTCTCCCGGCGCAGAGCCCTCCCCTCGCCGCATTGTCCCGGGTACGGTTCCCCCCGGGGCGGCCCGGCACTGCGGGTTTGGGCGTGGGAGCGCGGGGGAGGAGGGAAACATAAGATACTTGTAGTCTTACTCATGTTTAACACAGCGCCTGGAGGGAGGGGCGAGGCGAGGCACTGCGGGGCCGCCGGCCCTCCACCTGGCCGGCACAGCCCCGCGGCCCGCAGCCTGCGTGGGGACGCCGAGCCGCGGACTGCGGGGCTGAGCCCGACAGGGACCCGCTGACCCAGGGAGGAATGTGCGCTAGCACAAAGGCTGCTCGCTGCTCTAGGTGTGGCAGTCCTGCAGAAGAATGTCAGCCTCGCGTCCTGCGTGGCCGCGGCTTAGCCACGGCTGTCACCTGGGGCTTCTCCAAGGCGTCGTCTCGTAATGGGAGGGTTCGGCCGAGCACGGGGCTGTGGAGCGGAGGGTGTCACCCCCAACGATCGCCGCGCTGCCCGACGGCCAGAGCCCTTCTCAGGGCTAATCCGGGAGCTGACCCGCATGACTAATGCTTGCATGCGGATTGCGAGCGTGCTTTGGCTCCACTTCTCCTTAATTCACAGTACGAGAGCTGACTTGAGGCCATTAAAACAGTGAAAAGGAACAAATTAATGTGCCTTGAGATCATCGTGGTGTGTGCTTATCTTCATTGCTGTTGTGGTGTTGGTATGTTGCAAAGATGCAGGATTTTGATAATAACTAAACACCGCAGTATGAGGGGACATGATACTCAAGATCTAATCAAAAAGAAGCATCTGGAACAGTAATTTTGAAAAACGCCTGTTAAAACCTCAATTTAGTTTTTTTCAGGGGAAGTTTCACAAAGCATTTTATTTGCATGTGTGACAGGACTTTATGGTTACTTGTGCCTTGATACTTTGTGTATTAGGTGTGTCTTTCACGAAGCCTACTTTGTTTTGTGCTTCTGGAAGCCCTCTGTGTAACAATATGCCAAGGAGATTAATTTTTTCTGTTTCCACCATTTGGAGGACAGATGATGACAAAAGCTTGCAACAGACTGAAGAGGAGGGATTCTATATGATGGATGAACAGAATTTTTTCTAGGCGTGTTCTCTGAGTGGAGCTCTGGATGGTTTAAGCACAACTGAGTAGAAGAAATAGGATCTACCTAATCATGTTGCTTTGAAAAGGAGGGATGAAAGTGTGTTTTCTGGAAGTGATTTGTTTGGGTTTGGTTTTTTTTTCTCTCTGACCCCTGAAGGATAAGGCAAAAAGAGCACAGTAATTCCTGAAATAGCTCTGTGCTAGAGACCTAACTGTGAGAATTGTGTAGTATAGCTGAGAAGTGGCATCAAAGAGTTATTTTAATTTGTCAGTGATGATTAATTTAGGGCTCTGAAGTAAGGACTGGCATCCGGGGGAGGCCTGGTTTCCAAAGACAAGGTGTTGTAACACAATGCTCATCTAATGATGAGTTGAAATATTAGAAGCTCTGTACTTGAAACTCCTAGATGAGAACAAATGATGTTGATAAAAGCATTGCCAGGTTTCTCATGAGCACTTTGGCCTTCTCAGATGCAGGAGCACTTAGTTTCCATCATATTAAATATCCATTTAAACACCAAATATTGGTTAGTTTTGCATTCAGCAGTGGGTGTTAAAACTGTCTAGGTCAAGATATTTGGCTTGGCTTCAAATGACTTCCCTCTCAGTCATGCTGGGAGACTGGCAAAGTGAATTTGCTGCCTGCAACTGGTGGCAGGGTGACCATGGCAGGGACAGCCACGTGGCCCTGTGGTTTGTTCTCTGCAGAGTTGAGGTTTCACTTACTTTGAGCTCTGCTGTTTGAATTTAAGGTATAACTGAAGAATTACAGCTCACAATCTAGAAACTTTGTAAAAAAATCTCTTAGTATTTGAAATCTAATGTTTGATTTATGAGGATTTGAGGCAAATAACTTGGAAATTCTGTTTCCAGGAGGAAATGCAAGTATGCAGAGAACAGTAGGGCTTTTTTTATCTGCAACAATTGGCCATGGTGCTGCCTTTTGGCAGTGGAACAACAGCAAAAATGTATTGCCTGCTTGATGGCCCATTGAAATGGATTTTATGTATATATGGAGGTGTTTTTAAAAAAGAAAACCTTTGTAATTGCTTTTAGCTACACACTTAAGAGTATTCAGTATCATTGTGACATAATTATATGTAATGCAAGTCTCTGGCAGGGTAACAGCAGCCTACCTTCTGAAGAGCTAATATAAATATTTGCAGGAGGAGAAAACAAGCAGGAGCTCTGCAGTCAAACTTGGGTCTCCTGAACAATTTCT
This sequence comes from Cichladusa arquata, assembly GCA_026413545.1. Lineage (NCBI taxonomy): Eukaryota > Metazoa > Chordata > Aves > Passeriformes > Muscicapidae > Cichladusa > Cichladusa arquata. The sequence continues at coordinate 742,215 of JAOTQP010001546.1, read as the reverse complement.
GGGCTTTTTGTACTTGCTGTTTTGTGAGTAGCAGAAACTACAATTCTGGAGAGATCACTGCTTAAATGTTTTGATTACCTGAATTTACACAGGGTGCAAAAAACCCATGAGTTTGAGGTAGTTATACGTGGTCAAAGTAATACCCCTCCCCTTTATTCTTTTTAGCTGCCCAAAGTAAGAATAATCAGTGTACTATGATGAGTAGATACCACTTTGCTTCTTCAAGCCCTAGATTCTGCAGCAAAAGGAGGGTCATATATCACTTTCCTGGAAGAGACTGGTGTGTTTTGAAGTCAAACTGCACTTACCAGAAGCCTGTACACAAAATCCACCAGACTGGCCCTAGGCCAGCATGCAGAGAGAATAAAGATGTTTCCTTGTGTGTCTGTTGCCTTCAGCTGACCTGGGTTAAATACACATGCAAATGTTGTGAAGAGCCAGTTTATTAATTTCTCCTGCTTTTCCATGTGATTATATAGGATTTTTTCTTTAATTCATCCATGCTGAGGAGAGGTTTCAGGAGGGTTTGCCAGACAGTGTCAGGCAGAGGTCAGCAGAGCTGCCCGGAGCTGTCCCTGGCCAGGCTGAGCCCAGCCGCAGGAGGTGCTGAATAAATGCAGATCTATACTTGCTTCTGCTCACCCAGCAAGTGAACCTTTTACCCTGCACATCCTGCATTTGCATTTTATACCAATTCTAAACCAGCATATTTGCTCCTCAGATTTTTTTTCTGTTGTGCTGCCGTGTCTGCATGGACTCCTCCAGAGGAGTTGTGTGCATTTTAAGGACAGGATGCAGCATGACTTGGAAAAAACAGAGCTGTTCTTGAATGCTATCACTGGTGACTTTCATTTGCACCCTTCATTTATTAAAATGTGTACCCACTGATCTTCAGTGTTCCTCTGAGGTGCAAGACATTTTCTCTTCCCAAGTACAGTCAGCAAAGCTCTGAGGGAGGTGTTCATAACCTGAGTTATCTTAGAATGTGATTTTTTTTTAAAATTCTGTTGTAAAGAGGAGCATAATCAGCAATTTGACTGGTATGGTGAATCTTCATTTTCAACTTTCATGTTCCCATCTTGGTGAGGTCAACAAAGGATCATTTTTTTATTCATTGTCATGTGCAGTGTCTAGCACTGGGGCCTGCTTCTGCAACTGAGCTTTGTAAGAGTTTCAGAAGCCAGAATGTCTTCTGGTAAGCACAAGTGTGTGCAAGGAGAGTCCTGCCAAGTTTGATGGTATGTTTGCTTTGTGTGTGCATCCCTGGACTTGCTTTCCAGGATAAAACCACACAGCTTCCACCTACCCTATAATGATGTAGCTTCCCCCTCAGGGAAGCTTTGAATTGCACGGGGTGTTTTCCCCTTGGAGATGAAATCCTACAAACCACAAGTTAGGAGACAGTGAAGAGCCACTGTTTGTTTGTCCTCATTCCCATCCTCCCAGCCTGTACTTAAGGAATCTTGGAGCATGGCTATGGAGTGACCACTGCCTTGTCCACCTTGTTGCATCACCACTGGTGGCCAAAGAACCTCTTTCTTATCTCACAGATAACAATAGGCAGCACGCTCGTGGAAGTTGAGGGGAGTTTTCAGCCTTGCCAGTGAGAGGTTTTCTCAAAGTTGCTGGGAAAGCAGATGTTTTCATTTTTCTTCCTCTTCCTCCAGCCCAGGATTTTGAAGAGCATTCAGTCCAAGAGCCTGGCTACTTAGCAGGAGGCATTTAGGCATCAGTCTCCTGAACCTGGAGCCCAGTGTTCCCATGCTGCTGGAATTCTGGGGGGCTCTGGTGCTGGCCACACAGTTTTGAGGGGATTTCAAGGCTTTGTCTTCCTTTTTGCATGTCCATTCTGCCACACCCAGCTGCTTGATGGCTTAGGGCTCTCCTCTGAGCCTCTGGCCTTTGTGTGCAGGGAAGGAACAAAGGGTGGTTAACCTTCAACTGGAGCACTTGGTGTGCTGGAGTTGCATTTCTTTATTTTCTGTTAATATTTTGACAGAAGCTTCTTATTTTTTTTTATTTGTGCTGGCAGGTTTCTATAGTAACAACGAAACTCGGATAGAAAAACTAGCAAAGCATAGTTCAATCTGCAAATGTCCTTTGGGCTCTAGTTTGGAGGCAAGGAAATAGTTCTTGATATTTTATTGGCTAGAATATGGAAAGCAACTTGGAGCTTACAGGTAAATTGTCTTGAGATATTCAGAAATGCTTATACGTGAAGTAGGAGGAAAATTGTGTAACAATCAAGCTGCTTTAGAAATGAAAGAAAAAAAAAGAGCTATTATAGCCAAGTAAAAATAGTGAACTGTGAGGCCTCAGTAGAAAAATAGTATTTTAATGCCGTTTTAAAAAAATTTCTTTGTTTATGATCTAAAATAGAAATCACTCCTTTGTCTGCTTCGGAAACACTGCATAATACTTTCTACTTATTCTGTAGTCTTAGTTTTTAGGGCAGCATAATTCAGCCATCACTGAGATCCTGCACTCCAGACAAATGACATGCTTGGTGGATGGCTTTTTAAATTGGTCTTTCCATCAATAAGAACTATTACAACAGCAATAAAATAATGGCCTTATTAATATTCACAAAGTCCGAGAAAATAAAATTATCTCAGTCAAATGTTTTTTATCTTTCAAATGGAAATAATCAATCTGCTGCCAACTGTAGCTGTCAAAATATGAAGATTTTAAGTTAGGTTGGATTTTATGGCTTTAAATTACTGCTTTCCCCCATGATTTTAATGGGTTTGTCTCAATTTGTTGCTTTCTGATGCATAAAGAAAAAATACTTTTAATTTTATCTACCCTCTCAATGTAGAATAGCAGTGTGACCCTCCCTGGTTTTGCTTTGTGTCTGAGAAGATACTCCCAGCTTCTACTGGCAGCTTTTTAATGAACAGGGCAATCATGTCATCACCTTCATCAACTGGGGAGAACATGTTAGTTAAGATGTCTTCAAATAAGACACAAGACCGAGATAAATATAAACTTCCCTGTTGCCAGTTAAAAATGTTCTCAGTCTGTCAAAATCCTCCTGCTTATCCAGTCAGCACTGGTTTGTGACAGTTTTCCCTGAACCCTGCTGTCCCCTCTTTTCTGACAGGAGACAGAATTCCTTAGTGCCTGTCGTTGTGTGTCCCCTGTGTGTGGCAGGGGAAGCAGTGCCAAGGAAAACAGACGAGAGAGCATGTGTGAGGCCTTGCAAAGCAGCTTGGAGCTAGAGCAGGAGGGGACAAGCAAGGAGAAAAATGTCACTGGGGGCAGAAAGGCTCCTTCTCTTGTGGGCCTCAGCCAGGTCTGCTGGGGCTACCTTCAGCCTGCTCACAGGGGTGGATTTAGAGCTCTTGAAACCCAAGTGTTCCTCAAATGACCACATTGTTAGACATGAAAATTGGGTTTTCCTTGTCTGTGTATTCTGTTTTAAATGACAAAAAAAAAAAAAAAAAAAAAGAAATGGTTGGGAAAAATGTGTACTGTCCAAAATCTCTGGTAATGCTGTTGGTACCTGATCTCTTTGGTTGTCAGAACATCAAGACACTGAATCTTCACACTTCTGTTTCCCTTTAATTACAAGACATTCTACAGATATTAATGGCTACACCGAGTCTGTGTTCTTCCTCCCTATTTTTCATATCTTGTCCATCAGATATTTTATGCACCCATTTGTTTTTATTTTGCAGACTGTAACCTCTTGTGTCAGAGGCTTGTCACAGAAGGTAATGTATTGGGAGGAGATGCCAAAAGAAATCAGTAGCATCTCATCTCCATTCTTTAAAGATTATTTTAGCTAATAAATACATTCTTCTGCAATGATAAGGTTGCTCATCTAAATACTGCTTAATTTGTTTAATTGTGGGGAAAGCAGGGAAAAATCCATCTGTACAAATCAGTGAAAGGGAATCTTATGATTGGTATAATCTCTAAAATTAAATTGGATAATGTCTGCATAATGATAGGATTTGCATGGCTCTTTAGACCTCCTGCCTTTGAATAAGTTCTGATGTAATTACTATATTTTTCTGCCTTGTGACACTGCCAGAACTCAAATTTCTTTTTGTTATTTCAATCTATGCTTAGAGTTTGGGTCTTAAGGAGCAGTTACTTAGTTTATAGGGGAAGTATCTAGCGTTTTTTTGGTTACAAATGTTGCCAAAGACTGAGTACTTGGATTTAGAGCTGTGTCTGGCTGGACACAAGTGGTTGCAGTTGGCTAGATGTTTCTTTCTGCTTCTTTTCAATCAAAAATACTGAAACAGTATAAATTGGTGCCTGTAAGTGCTGAATCTGAGAATGTCCATATTTCAGATGGTTCTGAATTAATTTTTAGCTTTGCTATTAAATACACTTGGTTAATATATTAAATATGGTTGTGATTGTGAAGTGGGTATTTCAGGCCGTGAGAGGTGGGCTGTGAACTGTTGGGGTTAATTGTGGCCGCCTGACTTCAATAAAGGGAGGCTTTGCCCACCTGATGCTAATTTGGGTAATAAAGCAGAATTTCTGTGATTGGGCAGTTGTACAGCCAAGGTGTGTGGTACTGAGCTGTGCCATTTACTCCTCCCTGAGACCTGAGTGGTGCTCAGGAGCTGAACAGTTTTCTCTTTGCTCCTGAGAGGATTTCATTTCCTCGTGGTGAGCTCCTGTGGATTGCTGGGCTGGGATAGGTACGTGCATCCGTTTCTGGAAATTCTGTGTACTTGGTGGGAGAGGAGTGAAAAGTTTCTGTGGAGCTCAGCTGTGAGAGTTTTTTCTTTGTTTGTTTAGTTTTGCTAACAAAAGATGCCCGATAAAATCCTGTCCCTGCTCTGAGGGGCTGAGGTGATGCTCAGTGGATGAGGGACTTCTAGCAGAAAGTAGCATTACAGAAACACTCTCTGAAATGCTTTGGATCGTGTCCTGGTGCTGCTGATCAAAATGGTTGCAGAAGTGAGGTGAGAGTGGCAGCTGTGTCTGAAGTCTTGAATGGCCTTTTAAAAACATCCTCGTGGTGGGCTCTTAATTTGGCAGCCTGGGAATTGTAACATGGAATGTTGTGCTAGAGCCACGACTGATGTCTCTGCCTTGTGTCCCTCTGTTGGTGCTTTGGCTGGCACTTGGGTATTGCAGGGGAGTGGAGCTGCCTTTCTTTTCACCAAATACCTGATTTAAAGGAGCAGAAGTGGCACAGACCTCACCTCTGTCCCAACTGCTGTTGCTGGGCAGCTTGTCTTGAGTGGAGCTATTTTAAATGAGGAGAAGCTGTGAAATTGGACCATGTAAAAATGATATTGAAAAAAAACTTGCCTAAACCGGTTTGGTTATAGATTTCTGCTTAGACAAGAAAATGTTGTTTGCTGGAGACCTGCTTGCAGAAACAGGCTATTTAAAATGCTTGTTTTGAACTTGTTTTCTTCATGCATTTCAAGTAGTGCAGTACAACTCTCCCTGCAGGTGATGCATGATTCCACTTAGCTGTAATTCCCATGAAGGCCTGAAATGACCTACAGCTGGGCTTGTTAATAATCAGAGATCCTGGCTCCTTCTGTGATGCCCTCAGGATGTCCAAAATGCAGCTCCTCTTCCCCCCTTAAATCTCTAACAAATCCCAACTTCTGTAGCAGCTTGCACACTTTCCTCCCAAGATGTCCAAATAGGTTCCTAAACTGAAAACTTCTCTTTAAAAACTTAGACCTTAACTAAAAAGAGCCAAATGACAAAAACTAATTATTTGCTGTGTCTCTGCAGCCTGATCTAATGATGTGGAAAGGTGCTATTAATAGCTAATGTTCTTAATATTGAGTGGATTAAATATTTGGTGAAATCCTGTATTTAGAACAATCGCATCATAACAGGAGATGATTTAAATGGAGTTTGTGTAGGCAGCTGCTTTTCTCAGGAAATTCTTGTGAAGTTGTGTGCCCTTGTTTTTGTACTGCAGAAGGAAATTAGGCATCCAAAAACTTGAAATCATTAACTTTTAAATGGCCACATGTGTTGCTAAACAGCTTAAGAGAGAAATGCTGCTGAGGCAGCCTCCACTGTGAGCTCATGAGCAACTTGGTGCATTGAAGGAACAATTTCTCTTTCATATCTGCCCTAGAGGGGTTGCTGCAAATGGAACTTTACACAACGTGTGACTCATGTCACAGATGCCATTCCTTGGAGTATTAATTTTACCCTGTTTTCCTTTATTGTTAAATATTTATGTTAACAGGAGAGGCCTTTCACAATGTCCCACTGTGGGAGGTCTGTACAGTAAAAGCAGTCCCTAGCCTGTTGGTTTGGTATCTTGCTCATTTCCTGAGCTTGCAAAGGTGAAATGGATTCTTAAATACTCCATTTTTGCGAATTTTGTTTTAAGATTAGCATGCATTTTCCAGCAAACTAATCTTGGAAGTGGTTCTGAAGGCTGAAACTGCCTTCTAGCAGCCTAATGCAGCCTCCTGCCAAAGCTAAACTGGGCATCAGGTGAAGTTTGCTCAGTGTTTCTGTGGGCTTTGTCTGTGTTAATGCTGAGCTCATACACAAAAATAAGGAGACAGCAGAACAATAAAGGCACTTGAGCACAGTCCTGCTGCTGCTGATTGGAAGGAGGCACATGGGAGCAGATGGAAGGGTCCTTCACTTACAGAAATCCAGTGATGAGGGATAGGAATTGTTCTGGCTCAGTCCTTGTTTTCTCTGACTAGGCTGAAGTCTTCTGCTTTTCTTTGGCAAGTATGTTTTGTGGGAAGAAAAAAGGCTCTTTTCCCATTAATTGCTTTTCTTGGAATTTTCAGTTTGCTACTTAAATGTAAACATTTTTTCTCTGGAAATCTTTGCAATAACTTTCAGTTCATTAGTTGTGTAAGAAATCTCATTTATTTTTCTACTTTGTATCTGAAATTTTGTATTTAAATGTTAAATTATATGCTGGTAATGTCAGCATCTTGTAACATCAGCAGTTAGTGGGAAATCAGCAAAAATTAAAATGAGGGTTTAAAATTACATGTCTTTGTCACGCTGGAGTCAGGGTTCTTTATTTTTAAACAAAACTGAAATCTGATTCTTGTTGGGGGGTGTTATGTTTTAGCTGAAATCATAATGCAGTTTTGAAATATGAGACTTCATGCTGATTAAAGAAGCGACAGGGCTGTTTGTTTTTTTGTTTTCGGGGGTTTTTAGGGAATATTTAATTTGCAGAAATCCAAGGTAAAATTGACAGAATGTTCCTGGTTAAAAATCAGGAATGCAGTCGGGCTGAGTCTCTAAAGTTCTCTTAAGAAGCCATTAATTGGAGTGCTTCAGTAACTCATATAAAGTGGTACCACTCATAAATGAGAGGTCAGCCTTTATCTTGGCTGCAATGCTGAAAGTACTTTACTAACTTGCATCATAATGGATTTTTGGCTGAAAAAATTTAGAGTAAGAGCTCTTTTCATGGAGATTGTGTTCATTTTGAGGTCTCATTCTTTTGTGTTTCATGAAACAAAATCTGTCTTCTGATGGAAGTGTCACCTGAGCAGTTCATCTTAAGGAGTTTAAGTTATGATTTGTAAAAAGTTGTTTGTTTTTAGTTATGATTTGTAAGAAGATCACTTAAATTTTTTCTGTATGTGTTTGGGTGAAGCTTTGTTGTAGTAAAGCTCACTTTGTATGTCAGTTAAGGTGTTTTGAATATCTACTTTTGCTTGACAATATTGCTGCTCCGATCTTGATGCGTTCAGAAGGTTTTTTTACTTGGTTCTGTTGCGTTGCTTGCTTGGGTGTTTGTTTTTGTCACCTAATTTCTGCCATTAAGATGCAAATAGGAGAAGCCACCCCTGGTGATGGATCCTAGAAGTGTCCTACTTACCCACAGAGCTGTGTTTCTGAGAGGTTTCTACCTCCACACAGGAGGTGGGGGTTCTTCAGCAGTGTCACTGCTGGAAAAAATCCCTTTCACCATGTCACTTCAATTGCACTCTGCAGAGAGTGGAGGTTCAGTCAGCACCAGTGCTGGTGAGGAGTTGTCCTACTCCATTTTCCCTGCTTGCCTGGAGGTGTTACACAGGCCCCACAAGGGCAGGAAAAAGCCCTTATATCTTTTTCTTTCAGCAGGAAAAATGCCTTTCTGGTGTGGGTGGAGGGAGAGTGGGTGGTTCTCCTTGGCTGGTTAGGAAAGACTGCTTTTATGTAATCTCTTTGCACACTCCAGCCATGTGTGGAAAATAAAGTTTGGGTGTGGACATAATATCCTTCCATTAAGAGAACCTGGGGATTCAGTGGCTGGCAGAGCAATTTTATGGTTCTGTGTTGGGTAAATGGAAGCCAGACCTCAGAAGGAGTTTTTGCATTGTGCTGTCTTAAGGAAACACAGAGAAATGAGAGCCCATGCTCTTAAACCCAGTGCCCTTCCCCAGAAACTGAAACCTCTCTGACTGGAGCTGGAAGGTGTTCAAAAGATTTAAAATGTGGAATTTTTGGTAGAGATTGCAGTTGGCTTTTGGACAGGCAGGGAGCTGCACCTTTCAGGGATGACTTGTGTGTTTTCCCCTTCACCTCCTTGCCTCCCAGTGGGCTCTGTTGTGTTTGTTTGCCCTTCCTCCTGCATTTCCAGCAGTTCTGTGACTCTGTGTCACGTACACATCACTTGTCCTCCAGTGTGGTTTTCGTCCTTAAAAGCTTTGCCACCACTGAACTGTGACACTGCTTTAATGTGCTCTAAATTTGGAATTGAGGTTTCTCTCTATATGGTCCTAAATCGGAAAATGTAACTTTTAGAAAAATGAGCAGAAATCTCTTTGGCCCAGCAGGAATTGAGGACCCCCCTGAATACCCAGTCCTACACTCAGCTTTATTTCTTACTCTGTTTTCTGTCATCTTCAGGTGATGCTTGTAATCCAAAAAATGCAACAAGAGATAAATGTTCTGTGAAACAAACCCAACTGACTGTACATTGTGACAGGAAATGCAGGAGAGGACACTTGATTTTTGGAACACTGCTGGTGGGATTAACTTGAATAAACCAGGCAGGTCGTGAGTGTCTGCAAGTGGCATCACTTCTGCACAAGTCATAGCTTAGTGCCAAAACACAGCTTAGCTTAATGCCTTGCCTGGCTGGGTTATTATTTATGTGCTGCTGCAACTACCATATTTCTCACTTCTTGCCTTTCATCTTTTCAAATCAATTGCTTCTATTTTTCTTCCATTTTAATAATGATTAAAAAAAAAAAAAGGCAAAAATATCCCCGCCTCTTTTCCAGTACTTGATTTTGTCCAGGCAAATAGAGAAATTAAAGGTTGTTGGTATCTGTACTGAGAATAAAAATGTGATGTAAGTGCTTTAATATAATTTTTTTGCTCTGCTAATGCAATTGATGTAAATTGCAAATATTCTTTTACAGCCTGAATTTGAAAACTTTATGCCCTTCTCAGAATGAAATAAATTTACCTAAATGGTAAATGTAAAGCCAACAGGCCATGATGGACCTGGGAAAAACACTGATGCTGACACAGAAATCCAGAGAAGGATTGGTTTTGCTTTGCCTGTTTCCTCATGATGGCTGGTACTGCAGCTTTGAGTGGAAATTGGAGAACTGGGTTTGTCTTGGGAGATACTGGGTTTAAAGCAAGCTCAGCAGAGCCAGAGAACACTCCTTGGATCATGCCAAAAAAGTCTTTAAAAATAAAGCCTTCCTCTGGGTGCTTGTCTGTATAGTACCAAAAGGAAAAGAGTAAAGACACAAAGCAGATGGCGTGGCCCAGAATGGCTGTGCCTGAGGAGTGCTGTGGGTGTTTCAGAGCTTGCTTTAGTCCTTTGAACTTTCACCAGTGTTCAGCTGAGTTTGTTGGGGCTGCTCTCACACAGGGGCGGGGTGTGGGGAGAGCTGAGTAGGGACAGTGTGCCACTGGCAATGGCAGGTGTAGCTGCCCAGTGGTGTGCAAGGTCAGGAATGAAAATAAGAGTAGCTGCCAGGGTGTGTCTCACCCTAGGGTTGGTCACTGGCTTGGAGGGTGGAGATCCCTCAGTAAAGATCCCATTGTGAATGGGGAAATCCGGGTGTGGGCCCTCCCAAATCTCCTGGCTCTGATGGTGCTGCTCCCTGGTTCTCTTGGGTGTTGGCTGTGGCTCTCTTGGGTTTCCTGGGAACTGACTCCTCATGTGCTTTCTCCCCTCTTCAGCCTGGCCCTTCCTTCTGCTGAGGTTATTTGTTTGTTTTTCAGATGAGACCCTTTTTGCTCTTCCTGCTACATCTGCGCCTCTGATGCACTCCTCTGCAGGCAAGTTCTTTCTGCTCCCCTTTGTCTGAGTACCTCTTGCCTTTCTGACCTCATTAACCCTTTCCCACTAGTCTGCTTCTACTAAAAGTCAGCATGGGTCCAAGAATAGCCTCTATCACGTTTTTCAGTTTTGACTTTTTGGCTGATCTAGTCCAGATTTTAATGCACATTCATTTGTTTATGTGGTAAACTGTTTCATAAACAAGATACAGCCATCTGTGAATTCTTGGACCCTTGATGCAGGAGAGAAGTTGATACTGTTAACAGGTTAACACATCAGAGCATAGTTGCTTTACTGATTTAGCAGGAAGATTTAATCTACAGTAACTTTCTGCAGTATTTTAAAGAAGTAAAATTTGCACCTGTAGTATTGATTTAATGGTTTTATTAGGTACACTATCCACAAATTCCCATTTAAAAAAAAAAAAAAAAAGGTGCCAAGAAAAGTCTTTGGCATACATCTATGCAATATGTTTATTCCCAAGCATCCACACACCCCCTCTCTCTGTCTCCCCTTGCCACCCTCCTGTTCTGGCTTTGTTAATATTGCCCCCTGTACTTGTCTGGCATCTTCAGCTTTACTGAGATCTTTGCACTGCACAAAGTTGCTGCTTCTTGAGCCTCTTGCTCACTTCTCTCCTAGAAGTGAAGTAGAACAGCTTTAAGTGATACTGTGTATTAATGGCTCGTAGTATCCATGCTAGACCTTGGATGCCTTTTAGTAGCTAAAATCATGTGAACCTGTTGAAAGTTTGCACTGACTTTGAGAGCACTTGCATTCTCTAACTTTCCTTTCTATCCATGGTCACAGAAGTTATGGACTTGCAGGAGCAGCCAGGTAGCACTAAATCGCTTGGGCAAGAGGATTTTACTGCAGTCCCGCTTGATCCTGCTCCTTCTCTTCCCTCCTTCTCTCCTCTCTCAGCCGATCCCTTTAAAGAGCATGCAGCCTTTGGTACCCTCTCAGATGGATTTTCTGCAAGAGGCACTTACAAAGAGAGCTCCAGTGAGGTTTATAAAGAACCTATGAAAAATGCCAGAAACCCCTTTCTTGCAGAGGGAAATGATAAAGACACTTCAGAGATGACATATTCACAACCCCCATTTGCTAAAGAAGAAGAAGCAGCCATTTTATCTCCAGCTAAAGAAAAAACACAGCTAGAGGGCCCTAAAGAATTATCTAACCTGGAGAAAACGCCTGAACAGCAGCTGAAAATGTCTCCAGAATCTCCCCAAGATCTGTTTGAAAGAAACAAGGAAGATCTCTTCTACAACAGAGACAAGTACAGAGGAGCTGGTGATCATGGTGAAGAAGGGATGCTGAAAGAAGACCCTCTTAGGAAGGAAGAATATGCAGACTTCAAACCATTCGAGCCAATATGGGAAGTCAAAGGTGCTAGTCATGGACTGAGCAGCATGAGAGAGGATGTTGGAAGTAAGATAGAGGCCAAGCTGGAGAGCAGCTTGGATGACAGATATGGTGTGGGTAAGCTGAATGTGCAGAAGGATTGGGAAAGAGAGAGTGAAGGCAGTGCTGAAGAGCCCTCCTTCCCAAGCACCCCAGAAGCTGTAAAAGAACCTTCTCAGACTTACATCACTTGTACTAAATTTGACTCCTCTCCAAGCCCTGGTGGTAGCCAAGGCAAATCTCTCTCTCCACTAGAGGAAGGCATTTCAGAAAACAGAACCGACGATGAGAAGAAAATTGCGGAGCTGCAAGCTCAGACGGGCCCAGACCAAGGTAATTTTGCTGCAGGAGCAGCTGGGCAGGAAGGGCAGGGAGCTGACCCTGCTAAGGCACAGGGGGTGCCCCCAGTGCCGCCTGACAGCGCCACAAACATGCCCGAGGGGCTCACCCCTGACCTGGTGCAGGAGGCGTACGAGATGCACGATGCAGCCTGCACTAAGCTGGCCTACGAGAGCAAGATCGACCTGGTGCAGACCTCAGAGGGGGCGCAGGAGCCGCTGAAAGCTGCGGCTCAGATCTGCCCCTCCTTCGAAGGCTCCGAGGCTGCTCCGTCCCCCATATTGCCCGATATCGTCATGGAAGCCCCGCTGAGCGCCGGCGCTGCTGGGCCAGAGGCGGCTGCTGCGCAGCTGGAAGCTTCCCCACTGGAAACATTTATGCCCACTGCCAAGTATGAGAATGTAAAAGAGGCTGAAAAACCTCCTGTGTACCAAGAGGCAGTGAATGCAGCGCTGGCACAGGCCCAGGAAGCAAAGGAGACGTTGGCGTTTAAACAACCTGATGGTGAGAGCAGCAGCACTCCTGAAGATCTGGAGGCTCCTTATATATCTATTGCATGTGACTTAATTAAGGGAACAAAGGTCTCTGGTGAATCTCCTTCTCCATCTTTCCCAGAATATTCAAAGATGCCGGGAACAGAAAGCATTTCTCAGGATGTGCCTGAAGACAAGGAACTAGATGGAACCCTGTCTCCACAGTTTGGAAAAGCTGGCCTGTTTAATAGCCAGATGATATCTGACTTTGCTGAGGAAGCAAATGAGGATCCATCTCTCCTCTCAAAAAGTAAATCCACTGAGAGCATTGCAACTGATGAAGAACATGAGGAAGGACTGGTGGATTCAGTAGCTGCCACAGGCAAGCCTTATCTGGAGTCATTCCAACCTGAGCTGGACTCTTCCAAAATTGTTGCTGCTCTACCATCTGAGCCAATACCTGCAAAAATAGCCAAGGCAGATAAGCTTCCTCTTCAAATGGAAGAGCTGGATGCTTTGGCTTATTCAGCTAATGTATCTGTTGCTATGGAACCAAAAACAGGAGATGACAAAGCTCTCTCACCCATGGAGTCTTCCCCAGTCTCAGTAGAAGAAGACTTTGTGATGTTAAGTCATCCTAAAACTGTTCCTGAATTTGTGACAGAAGCCGCTGACCAAGAAATAATGCACAAAGATGAAGGTGAAGACATCAGTAAGGTGATCCAGGGAGAGAAGAGGCAGTTGCCTTTCCCAGAGCTGCCCTGTGATCTGTCTGTGAAGAATGTAGAAGTAAAAGCTGAGGAAGATGCCAATGCCTTGAAAAAGTCTTTGGAGGCTGTGGACAGAGAAGTGCCTGAAGTATCCACCATGTCCTTACCAGCCACAGATACCTCACCTTTATCTGCTGGAAAAGAGATAGTCAGTGTAGTAAAACCAGGAGCTTTTGAGAAGGAAGCTGAGAAAGAAGCTGCTTCTGTTAAAGAAAAGAAAAAACCTACTGCTGTATTTTCAGCAAAGCTGAATAAGTCTTCAGGTAATCTGTGTATGCTGTCTTGCAGTTTGCTGATCTGCATAATTCTTTAGCTAAACTTAAGCATGTCTTGACTTACTCTTTTTAAATCCTTTTCTGTAAACTTTTCTGTAGGCCAAGGGTAACAGAAAATGTCAGTGCCTGCACTTGTATCTTTTCCATGTTCTGATTGCTTTAGTACTTTTTTTCTGTTTATCAGGGATGGACTCAGCATCTCCAGGTTTCTCCTCCAGCTCTGCTGCTCGTGGTCTGTCGGTGCAGAAATAAGTGCTGCTCCCTGCAGGCCCCTCCCTGGCTGTCCACAGGCTGGGCATGGGGTGGCCTCCCAGACTGAATCTAGGATGCTGTTGGCTGTGTGCACATGGTTTGAAGAGGCATTTCTTCCTTTTCATTAACAGTTCACACATCAGACTGTAAAACTCAGGAAAATACCCCTGCTGCTCCTGTATGTGCCTGGAATCTGGAAAAGAGCCTGTGCATCTTCAGCCTGTGTTAGGTCAAGGCCAGTGGTTTAAACCAAGTGGGGAACATGAGGGAGCTTAAAATGCAGGAAAAGTGGTCATTAAGAAGTTGAGTGTTCTGCAAACACTAAAATTGGTTTATGCACAGCACAGGTATTAATTTCTGTTTCTCTTTTTAGGTGGGGCTTGCACTTCAGTGTAGTTAATTTTTCTTACAGAAATGTGCAGTTACAGTAGCAGGAAGTTGTATTCTTTTCTCTGAACTGAACACCTCATGAATTTCCAGCTTTTTGTAGACTGCTTTGCTTTTTGATATTGCAGCACTCTGCTGCTACTTAAGCTTTGACCAGAAAAAAAAACACATCAAAAAAAACCAGCTACTGCAGAAAGCACAGTGCTCTAAATAGAAAAACAGGAGTTAGTTTGACTCAGCAGCAGTACTGTATTTATGCAGTAGCTGCAGCCTACAGTTCATAAAATAGGATTACAGAATACCCTGAGCTGGAAGGGAATAGCAGGTGGTTTGGGAAATAAGGTAAAGATGGATTTTTTTTATATTTACCTTTGCAATTTCTCCTGTCTGACCTCCTCTATACATACAGGTAAGGCAGAAAGGAGAGAGTTTTGCTTTTCCCTTGGGGTGAAACTTCATTGATAACCTGCACTGCTAAAACTCTGTGTGTACTATGAAGGCTCCTCAGGCTTCCAGCAGATAGAACTGTCTAGAGAGCAGCTGTGTGTCTTGGACTTCATGTCAAGGGGTTAATTGCTTACAGCTCAGACTACTTAAAAAAAAAAAAAAAAGACAACAAAGCAAAACACTACTTAATAGAAGAGCTTTTGTGTTAGTTTTTTTTGGTTTGGTTTTTTTTTTTTTTTTTAAAGGGAGGCCTCTGCAGAGAGTCTTCAATCATTGCATAGATGTGGCAGGCTGGGGGTGGCAGGTCCCTGCCTGGGGAAGGCAGCCCCTCACTATGGGTCTGAGGAGGACACAGTGCTGCTCTTCCATCCCTGGGAAGCTGCACAGACCCAGCTGCCAGAGCAGAGAGGAGGAGCTGAACAGTGTCCTGCTCTCCCCTCCATGGCCCAATGCAGGACAGGGCCAGATCTGTGCTGTGAGCTGAGCTGGGGAGCTGCAGCCTCTCAGTGCTGTGTTCACTCTGGAGAGCAGCTGCAGTTTTCATTTTTGACATGCTGTGTTGTTTGGGAAGAAAATATTTTGCTTTACACTAGAGGAACACTTGCTTAAAGCTAAATAGATAATACCAACTCAAAAATGGGCCCTTTTTTCCTGGATTTTTCTCCACACTCTGCTGTGTTGCAAAATACAGAACTGGACTTCTGAGACAAGTCACAAACAACATCAGTTGTCTGCTTTAAATGCCACACTGCTTAGGCACAATTTCAGAGTACCATTGAAGAACTAACAAGGAGGGATTGTTCATCACAAGGCCAAGTGCATCTGTGCATGTGTTTGGCTTTCTGAGTCCACCTTTGTTCTTTGGGGTTTTTTTCCTACCCATCAGTGGAACTGAAATAGATTTCACTGTGTCTTAAGACTTGTGGAATTCAGCTGGTGTGATGGTGTGACTGATGCTTGTTAAAGCTTTAATCTGAGCTGCCTTACTGGTGCACTTAAATCCAAGGTTGTGGAATGCTTACTTAACAGTGCTATTTTTTTGGAAGCTAACCTAAATGCCAGTGTGTTGTAACTTCCCACAGCCCCAGTGGGCTGCAGGGAGCTAATAGGGATTCTGAAAAGGTTGCCAGTACTTTTTAAACTTCCTCACTCCACTGAAGCAAATGTAAAGCTTTTGAGAGCCTCCTGGGTAGAAGGAGGTTTGTTAAATGGTGCCTGCCCACCCTTGGGTAATCTGGACAGATTTAAGAAATACATAAAAGCACAAAACCCCAAACAAATTCAGAACTGTAGGTAACAACTGGAACAATTTCAAGGGCAACCACGCCCCTGCAACACCAGCAATTTCTGCTGTCTTGAATACAGTGATTTTTTCCCTCCAAGTTTGTGTTTCTCAGTAGCTGCTCTATTTGGCTTTGAGCAAATAGCCTTGTTTCTCTGTCACCCTCACCAGACATCACACACACATTTCTGAGCTCCGTCACTGCACTGCCTGGTAATGTGTGACCTCAGAGGGCAGTTCCTGTGGGTTCAGGTGCTGCTGGCAGGAGGTGTGAGCAGCAGGCATGGGGAGCCATGCATCAGGGCCAGCCTGTGTGACAGGGCTTTAATGCCACCTAGTGTTTGTCACCGAGGTGCAACCCCAGCGCCTGCCCGACAGGAAGGGATCCATCCAGCCTTGGAGAAATTCCCAGCTCCTGAAATGAGTCTGAGAGGTGAAAGCTAAATATACACATTACATAGCTCAGCCTTCTGTTGCACTGACCTTCTTCTCATACAGGTCATTAATCCTCCCCAAGCCTGTGCTTTCCACAAACCTGGTTTTGATTGATGGGATATGGAGGGTTTTATGCTATTGATGTTATTGAATTATAGACTCAAAACCTCTGGCCACAAAAAAAGTTATGTACTCAAAGGGAAATTGGCAGTTTAAATCCCTCAGTGTGTCCATGTTGAGTGTTGCAGTAATATTTGGAAGTAATGTTGAGATCTGTACCATCAAACAGTTTCCCAGAACACCCTTGTTTCATGCTGGGTTTGACCACCAGCTCTGTAGACATTCCCTTCAGATTAACTCTAACTGGCCTTTCATTACAGGCACTCAGAAATGCAGCTAATTAATAATATTTTATATTTCCTGGATTGAGGGGGCAAATACCAAGGTGAAGCTCAGGTGGGAAATGTGCTTTGAGAGGATGGTACTAATGCTGAATCTTTCCTTTTTCCTCCTACAACATGGGGACAGAAATCAAATACTCCTGTAACAGAAACCATGTCATTGCATTTGTGTGAAGCTTAAAGGACATTAGAAGTTCTGCCTGATACCAGCTGTACCCATTTGGGGAATTTCTGTTGTTTTCTGTGTTTGTAGTGGGTTAAATGGAGCTGCTCAGCAGATGGCAGGTATTTGGTTTTGTTTGTTGTTTTTTTACTGGAGAAAAAAGGCCTTGAAATGTCTCTGAGTTGCTTCCAGAAGCAGATTGGTAGAATTCCATTTAATTCAACATAAAAGATCTTGATTTAATTTCATCTCATTGTAATCTTAGAGTTGTTGCTTGTTCAGGTCATCTTTCATGCTGCCAGGTAAATGGAGAGTTCCAGAGGGCAGAGAATTTGTGGAGGAGGAGGAATAAGGGAAAAACCAAACCCAATGAGATAAATTTTTCTGAAGGAAAGACACAGACCTGTGTTTCATGAGAGATCTTGTGACCCCTGTTGAGAGGCAGACTTGTGTCGCTGAGGCTGCTGAAAGAGCAAAGCCTGAGAGAAGTTCCTTCAGAGTGGCAGAATTAGGGAGAAATGGAGCATTTGGGCCAAGTTCCAAATGCTGAGGGAGGTGCAGTGCTGTTCCCAGTGCCCCTGCTCAGGGTGATTTAATGTGTGAGGAGTGAGTGAGTGAAGCACTGGCCCTGCCAGGAGCAGCCCGGGGCGTTCCAGGACACGTGTCTGGAACTGATTGTGTCTCACTGGTCTGGGGGACCTGATAATGCCACCTCCTCTGTCCTTGGTGGTCAGATGTGCTCTGGAGACAGGTGTGCAATGTCCCTGCTGGAAACAGAGCTGCTCCACAAGTGTGGCAGTGCTGGTGGCCAGTTTGTGTGCAGAGCAGGGTCCCCTCTTGCCTGGAGTGGGAGATGGGTTTCATTACTGGTTTCATTCATGGAGTGGTGAGAGTGAGCACTGAGTACACAGAGAGGAAAGAGGAGGATCTGCAGGGCAGGGAGGAGCTCCTGGGGGGCACTGAGGGCTCACTGGAGATGGGAGAAACAGGACTGGTGGTGCTGCTGTGGCCACAACGACCTCTGGGTAGACAGAGTTCCATAAATGCACTATTTCAAGTATAAGATATAAAAAATATAAATATGAAGTGAAGAGGCTTTAATTGGGTATCTTTAGAAATTTGATGATTAGTGGAAAGACCTTTGGAAGCATGATGTTTATGGCAAATCTAGTGATAGTGCAAATATGGAGGGGCACTCACATGTTTTGGTGATTTCCAGTTCAGCCTGAAGACAGAAGCAGATTCTCAGACATGTTTTGTACTTCTTTTTTGGTATAGTGCAACTCTTCACATTCACATAGTGCAACTCTTTTTTGGTATAGTGCAACTTTTCACATTCACATAGTGCAACTCTTGCACTGTTTGAATATGCACTCCCTACTTCCCTCCTATTTTGGATTTGTTTGGATTTACCTGTTGAAATTGGAACTGAAATGCATATCTTTGTATAAGTTAAAAAGAGATGTAACTGGTCTTGCTGTCAAAGGAGGCCTTAAATTCATGTAGCAGTTGAAGTCAAAGCAGGGCTTTTGGGTCTCTCTGTAGTAATCTTTCTCAGTGTAAGATTGTTCTAATGAAAAGTGAAACTGTCTATTTAAGGTCTGATTCGGGATCTCTAGCCCTCCTGGTCTACAGTATTTTCATGGAAATGTGGAAATGCCCTTTTCTAGTTCTTAAGAAAATGATGTACTAGATTTTTAAGAGGCTTTGGAGCAGTCCTGGGAATATTTTAGCTTTCTGTTGTCAGCTCCAGATCTTAAGAAGCAACTCCAAGCTGGAAAAGAAGTTGTGGTTTTTTCAGCAGGGATGGAAACAGAATGACAACAGGATTCCCACAGCTCTTCTCTTTCAGATTCAGAGTTGTAGTTCACGCTCTTCTCCTGTTTGTGCAATACTTTCCATATGTTACTTTCTATATGTTGGTACCGTAAACTGTCGGGTTCCTGTTTTTATTTAAATGAAGGGAACAGTTAATTGTCAGGTCAGCAGCCGCAGACAGATGATGTTGATGTAAAATAAAAAAAAGGGGAAGGTGTTTCCTTGTAGGAGTTGGGTAAAGGGCTGAGTAACTTTTTCTGCAGCTTCCTTAAGAGGAATAAATATGGCTGAGCAGCTCCTGAGGACTAAAGATACCAGCAAAAGGATTAATCGTGTTCATCAGGAGCCTCTGCTTTTGTTCCAGGCACAGAAAGGGTTCTTTTCTGTTTCCCTTCACGCTGCTCGCTGTGAAGGGAGAAGTGTTACAAAGACGTCTCTGTTAGTCGTCCAGCAGGCAGACATTAGTTTACAGAAACCCGAGGGGAAGCCATACATCTGGGGGGTTTGTAAACGCCTTTGAACCTCTGTTTGAAAAGCGAGCTATTTAAAGCTCGTCTGGTGCCTACTTTTAGCCGGGCGGCGAAAAGCCGCTTAGCACGGCCGGGCTCGGGCGGGCTCTCTCGCTGCCGTGTCCGTGCCGGGAGGAGCCGGGAGGAGCCGAGCAGCCGCTCCCCTGGCAGCGCCGCGCTCCGCTCCGCTCCGGGCCGTGCTGCCAGCACTGCGTCAGCTCCACACCCCGTCAGCTGACCCGCTCCTGCAGCACCAGTGCAGCACCACTGCGGAGCCCGGGGAAGCCCATGGTTCCCTCCCTGGGCTGCAGGGCGCTTCTCCCGCAGCTCGCCCCGCTTGGAATGCATAACTGAGAACCGCAGCTGGAGAGATGGACAGTCAGCCGAGCAGCTGGAAGGATAAGGGTATTTATTCTTTTTATTCCTTCACCTTTTTTCCTTTATTCCTTTGAGATGCCGAGGGTTGTTTTCAGCTAATGGTGTCTGTAGCACGTATTTATTTCGTATTTGTAGCCGAAGATGTGGAGTCTTTGTGCCACATGCAGAATTCTAAAGGCTGCAGGTTAAAATAGGTAAATAGGAGCAATGCAGAAGAATGAATACTTTATGTAGGTGAAACGGCTCGTGTGACACTGCAGATCTTTCCCAGTCCTACAGAGCATATTAATGAAGGGCTTGTTTTGGTATGCAGGGCACAAATACCGGCGTAGTCCCAACTCAGTCCGTGGTTCTTGGAAATTTCGAGATTATTAATAATCTAACAATACTAACCATTAACTGAAAACCCCCATGTAATCTGCAGGTCGTGTTTTAATATTTTTAAGAGGAGAGACTGCCTGCAGGCTACAGCAGGGTTGGGGGTATTTTCTCTAAAAATCTGTTTGAAATCTACCCTTAATCCCGTTTGCTTTGAATCTTTCATAATTCTGTTGAATTTTATGTAAAAGTGTGTCTGAGTTTTCAGAATTTACAGCCATAATATCAAATTGTTTTAGGTAAATAAGTAGCTAACCTTAAATTAGTGTGGTGCTGACCTTTGTTCCTGTAAGCACCAATGGGAGATCTCCGGTGTAAATCTCTGTGGATCATTACATTAGTGCTCAGTGTGTTAGAGTTTAAGCCTTATTTGAATAAGTAATCTTCATACTTTACCGACAGGACAAGCTTTAAAAAAATTTAATCATCTCTGGATACTTAAATATATTTTAAAGGGCCCTGTCATCCTTGGTGCTTGTGAAGTTTTCCTCTTTTTTGGGGGGAAATGATTGTTCAAAATCTAAGGTTTCTAATATTTTTTCCACTTGAACAAAATTGCCAGCTCTCTGAAATCCATAGAATGCTTTATCAGAACCTAAATATATAGCAAAAAAAGTCCAGAAGGTGACAACACTGCCCCTGCAAAATCAGGTTCTTAATCTTTCATTAAAGGGCTGTAAAATATTAGGAGAAAATATTATGCAGGGTTTAGTAATATGCTGTTGATGTGTAAGTAATTTAAATTCAGGGCTTCATATGTCAGGCCTGAAATTCTTTGGGACGGGAAGAAATAAAGGAAAAAAAAAGAAAGGGGCGAGGTCAGAAGGTTTTTGGTAAAAATTGAAAGGCAAGTTCCCTTTTTGTGTTCAGGCCTAGTTTTCAGGTTTCTTTTATGACCAGCCCAGCAGGGGTGGTGCTGATCTGAAAGCACATTTCCAACCCTGGAATTTGAGGCCTTGAGAATAATGGAGTCTGCTTTGGTTTAAAACCCCTGAATTCCCAATCCTGGGCAGAGGTCAGGTCTAAAAGAAAATGGAAGCAGAAATGAAGGTTATCAGGGAAGCAGAAGACCTTGGTTCCTCTGCTTTTGCAGCTGCTGTTGAAGCCTGGTCTAGAGTTGTTTTTTTGTTTAGAACAAGATGAAGACGCCGTGTTTCACGTTCTTCTTTCCTTAGGTCAGGCTCCAGTGGCAAGGAAAATGGTGGGTAAAGTTCAGGGACTGATTGCACTATTCATCAAGCCCCAAAATAAATATAGAAGCAAATATTGCAACATGCTTCTTTCCATGCTAAAAAATTACTTAAAAAAATAATTAAATCTAAAACCAGAGAAGAGCAAAAAGTATGGTTCATAATTGAACTTTGCTGCTAAGACACTACTTTATAATGAATATAATCCTAAATTTAGATTTGGTTAATGTGTTTTAATTGAGGAACAAGCATAATGCAAGTGGTACAACCTGTGGCATTGATTAATACCTGTGGTATTGATCATCTAGATAGATAGGATGAAATAGGTCTACCCTGGGGGTAGTATGATTTTAATTTTTAATGCTCTTGAAGATAGGCCCTATGGAGTAATTGGTACTAGAACATAACATTTATTTATTTATTTTTTAATGATTTCAAGGATTTGCCAGGTTTTAATGGCTGAATACTGATATGATGGTATGGTGAACAGCACAGCTATAATTCCAGGTTATCCCTGGATTCTTTTCTAATTAGTGAGCAGAAATCTCTCTGAATTCTGGTTTTACTTAGCTAACTGATGGCAGAGATTGCATAGGCAACCTTTATCATTAATATCTGGGGCTTTGGAATGGTTTTCCCAGTTGGCACATGGTGCACACATGCAGGAGTATCTGGTCAAGTAGAAATGAAAGGAAAATGTTGCTTTGGCTCATTAGGTAGCATTTGGGATTTTTTAAAAATTTTTAATCTGGTAGTGTTTGCCTTGTTGTTGTTCTAGCCTGTGCTGTGAAATCTGTATCCCTTTTTTCGCTGGGCTTGTGGTGCAGATGTGCCAGCCCGAGCTGTGCGTGGCGCCGCCTTGTTCTGTGCCCTCTGGCACGCAGCGGGAGCCGCCTGCCCATCCTCCCGCCGATGTGCTGCTCCACAGGGATGCCTGTCCCTGGGACAGCGACAGCTCTGTCGGTGGCAGCCCCACGTGCTTGGCACCACTTGCGGTCCTGCTGTCACCACCCGGTTTGTCCAGCCAGGGGCTGGTGGCTGTTCCTGGCTTGCAAGGAGACGGTCAAGGACCGAGCAGGCAAATGGAGGCTGCAATTTTGTGGCCCAGTCTCTGCTCCTGGTTAGGGTATCAAGCAGGATTTTGAATAATCATCCTGATGCAGGAAGCCTTGAAAATGTCACACCCCAGTTTGTGGTGGTGCTTGACACACCAACCACTGGGTGGTGGCTTCTCCTGGGGGTCAGTGGAACTGCGGGGTCAGCACTCAGGTTCTCTGCAGAGATCACTAGAAACCCAGAAGACCACATCGTGTGTGAATATGAAGTTGGTTACGTGTAAGTGGAAAAGGCCTCTCAGAAGAAATGCAGAGCCATTTGTGGTTGTGGGTTTTGTCCCCAGCAGCTTTTCCTGCTCGGTGGCAGACGGGACATTGCGCCTCAGCCGTGCAGAAAGCTGCCCGTTCTCAGCGCTGCGTCCCATTTCCCTATTGGCACAACGCTAAATGGAGCCACAAAAGGCTGAGAATATAAAGGAGCCGTGCCTACCTTTCCCATCGCAGAAAGGCTCCAGTGTAACAACCCCGTAAATCGCCCAGTGTTTCCCCCTCTCCCCTCCCCTTTGACACGAGCAGCCTTTCTGTGGCGCTGAAGCGCGGGTTTGCGGGCTGTAAATCCTGCATGGATGGACGGATGGATGGAGGAGAGCCGCTCTGTGTGAGCTGCCCTCCAAGGGCTCAGCCTGCGGGCGGCGCCGCCGCCGCTCCGGGATGGCAGCGGGCGGAGGTTGCGTAGCTCCGACCTCCGAGCGCCCTGGCAGGAAGTGGAAAGCGCCGGGAGCCGAGCCGTGCCAGGGCCGGCTGCTCGCAGCACGCTCAAGATGGATGCCAAAATGGGTTAGTCCCTTTTTCCTGCTTTTCTGTGAGATCTACCCGCTCGTAGCCTCGCTTTTAATTTCCTAAAAAAACTCGAACATGACAAGGTTGCTTGGTTCAGGGGGTTTTAAAAGGAGGATTATCAGGTTAAATATATCAGACCGCTTGTTTTTGTCATCCAAACCCGGTATGACTTGCTCAGTTTTAAGTTAAATATCTGAAAGGAAAAGCCTTCAAAGAATACAGCGCCAAAGCTATTGCAGCACTTGCTTTAAAAGCAAAATGTAACTGGATGAGTTGTGCATGTAAGGCACGCATGGTACAGGACTATTTTTAGACGTGCCAAGTGACAGTTCGTGCTTACCAAATGTAGGCAGCTGTTCTTGTTTTAGAATAGGCCTGCAAGACGTGCGTTAATATTATTTATTTTATTAGACTTCATATTGTATAAAATGCAGCTCAGAACGATTTCCATAAGGAAAGGTGTTGCAGGGCTGTTGCTGAAAATTGGTTTGGGGTTTTTGTTTTTTCTGGTTTTATTTTTAATCTGCTGTGAATATCTTGCTTGTAAGTTAAAGCCAGAAAGCTGCTTCTAGTAATGCTTTTAATCTTTTCCTTTCAAAATAAATGCAAATAACTTGCTTGTCGTCAATTGGAGAATACAAATCGGTGGCTTCATCTGCTTTCTTGGACTGCAAAATTACAAGGCAGTTTGTCAGTGACTTAAACACCGAAATTCCTTTGAGGAATTTACAATGAAACCAGATCCATATGTCATTAAGCCTACGCTCGTAAAGGAGTGGAGATGGAATGAGGAAAAATGTTTTATGTGCAGCTGAACTCTGGTCCAAGAGCTCCTGGCGTGGATTTTTCTTATTGATTACCGAGAACAAAAGACTTGATGGGTCGCTAAAGGCCATTTGGCTTTTGCTATGTGCTTTAATTCCAGCAATGTACCTTTGTTTCTGGCATTCTGGAGCTGTCATGCAGATGAATTACTCTCTTTACATTCCTTATAACTGGGATAATGCATTAATGCATGGAATAAGTGATTTCCTGTGGAGCAGGAGGAACCCACAGCTTTAAAGCTGTGCAGAGAGGAGGGAGCAGCTCATTTACAGAAATGCTGTCTGCAGGCAGAGCAGCAGGGCTCGTGCTGAATGTGTCACCTGATACAGGGGCAGCACCAAATTCGAGTGCATGGATGCTCAAATTGCAGCATTTAAAAATAAACATGGTTTCAGTACTTGCAGCAAATGCTCCAGAAAAAAAGAGGGTTTTTTTCTTTAAAGATGCCTTACATGATTTAAGAGCACAAAATCCACCGACTGCTTTTGGCAAGACTGGTTTTGAAGATCTCACCCAGGTGTTGAGGCTCCTTGCAGCTCAGTTGAGGTTTACAAGGATCCTTAGGTCAATCACACAATTTTGTTCATGTTTAATGCAGGGTGTGCAGAGACAATAATAGATTGTTTTATGTCTGGAAGCAAAGGAAGGACCCAAATCAAAATTAAGTTTTGGGACTGCAACCCATACAAAAGCAGGTCTACGATGATTTGATTTTTTTTTTTTGTTTGATTTGTACGAATATTAAGGAAGAGTTGTGTTGCTTGGAGCCCGGGCTGCAGTGGGAGGAGGAGTTTGGATTGGAGGTGCTGGGGGAGCAGGAGCGTGGCCTCCGGGCAGTGCTGCTCTATCTCTGCCCCCATATGTTTGTGCAGTCACATGGTGGCAGCTCCAGGCCCTGATCTGGCTGGCTCCCGGCTTTCTGGGATGGTTTTGGCACAGCACAGGCGCCAGGCTGGAAGAAAGGAGTGGGATGGAGGGGTGAGGCTGTTCTTTGCACAGCACTTGTGGTCTGTGATAAATTGGAGGTGTTGGTGCAGCTGTAACCTGGCTCTGTCTGTGGGGCTGCAGGAAACTTCTGCTGAAATGTGAATTAAATATTGGGGTTAGATACTTTGCATTAGGGTGGGTTTAAGTTTCTGACCGTGGTTTTCACCTTTCCTGCTATGCAGTATAGTTTCCATGTTGGAATAACTGGAAAGAACTTCAGCTCTTGAAAATCTGGGAAAACATCCCAGGGGCTTTGGTATGTTGTACCTACAAAAGGGTTGCACACGCTTTGCCCTACAGAGGCTACCTAAGTGCTGAATGTTGGTGCATGACTGTTTTCTTTCATCTGGAAGAAATAACAGACAAATTCTAATTTTTAAAATGCTTTTACAGTCATCCAAATAATCTGTTCCAAGCTGTGGTACACTGTTTTACAGTTAATTTTGGTGGTGTTTAGAATGAGGAAGGATTGCTAAACGTGCAGTGCAATAGTAATGTGTTTCTGTAATTCATCTTGAACTGTCTCTAGTAGGTTATTGCTGTTACCAAACAGATCTGCAGTGGGTGTGTGAAGCCACTACCTATGCCTTGTGCAGGGATGTACTTTGCTCTGAACAATGATGCTAAAAATGGCATAATATTGTGTTCTCTAATGAGGGTCACTTAAGGAAAACTAAACTTGGTTTGCAAATGAAGTCTTCTGCATTGGAGCACAGCAGATTTAGCCTGGACTGACATTTCAGGGAGAGTATTCCCTCTTGATGGCTCAGTCTGTCACCCATAATCAACATTAGAAACTCCCATGGGAAGGCTTCCATCAAAAGAAAACAAAATGAACTGTTAATGAGCCTTTGAGCAGTGCCTTTGCCTCTACCAGGCTTGGAAAGATATAATGGTTTGGAGATCTGTCGGTGTCTTGTTATCTGTCCTCACAGGGAATTGGAATCAATCTCTCCAGGGAGTGACCTGCACAAAATGCCCGACAATGAGAGGAAATGAAGCACAAACTGCTGTGGTTCTGGTGCAGAACACAGCACAGTAGCTGAAGAGATGAATTCTGACATTGCTTAAGGGCAGCATTGTTATAAAATTTGAACAATTGCATCTGGGGTAATCCTAATAGCCGTAATCCAAATAATCTGAAGTCCAGAGCAGAACCAGTACTAAATTTCAGCTCTGGTTTGACAGGGGTTCACAAATTCCCCTCTTGGTGACTTTCAGCAGACAGAGTGACTAATGAAAAATTACTGCCTTGATATGAATGCCAAAGGTGTCTTGTTCTAATTTCTTACCTCTTTTAAATTGTAGTTGTTGACCTCCTTTACTGGCGAGACATTAAGAAGACCGGGGTGGTGTTTGGAGCCAGCTTGTTCCTGCTGCTCTCATTAACAGTGTTCAGCATCGTGAGCGTCACAGCCTACATCGCCCTGGCCCTGCTCTCTGTCACCATCAGCTTTAGGATATACAAGGGAGTCATCCAGGCAATCCAGAAGTCTGATGAGGGCCACCCCTTCAGGTGAGATTTTTCTTTTAATTAAGCAAAATTGTGTCGTTTTGGAGAGCAGCGGTGCTGGTGCCAGAAGCAGCGGGTGACACGTGCTGCAAGATGTTGCATAAAAATGTGAATAGACTCTGCACTGAAGAATGTGTTCCCCACTTTCACTTTTCTCAGGAGTCATACAGTAAATACAGAAAATGGAACTGAGGGCTTGGTGCAAAGGATGGAAAAACCAGAATAAATGTAACGGGGTTTAAATCCTGACAGGGGGCTACTTAAATCTTTTTGAAACTTTCAAGGTCTTAAAACTTGTGGTCTAGTGTTCAGCAGTGTGGCTGTGCTCCCCATTTGCAAGGTCAGTGTCAGGTTCTGGATACCCACTGCTGCAGAGCTGCCTCTTAAGAAAATAAAACCTTATTAATCTGTGTTGGAGGACTTGTAGGAGTGTGTTTGCTGTTTCCCTGCCAGTCCTGTCCCCCTCTGCCCAGCCTTGCTTCTCCCTGTCATTAATGAGTGAAGTGGCTCAGTGTCCCCTTGCAGCCTTCAGAAAGTCCTGTTTGCCCCTTTATCCCCAGCCCTCTTACTAATTTTGTGGTATTCCCTTCTTCCCATCTCCTGTAAGGCAAAGCAGAATGTTTCTGCACATTCCTCCCAGACCATGTGCAAAGGCTCTTTTTCTAGTGGAAGCCAGTCTGGGACAAAATTCTGGGGAAAAACACCCCCCCGTTAATATTCCCAGCTGAAATCTTGTTTACTTCTCATTATCCAAACAACAATTTCAAGTGTTTTCTTAGCGAGAACAAGCAGAACTTGTTCTACTTGTGCTCTTTCTGCAGTTTTTTTCCTAAAAATACTGATATTCCTGAGTAGCTTCCAGACAGTCTCACCCAGCATACCTGGTTGCTTTCTTTTTTCTATATAGCTTTGCTACAATAAGAATATTTGAGAAGAATTGGATTTTTGATGCAGGTACTGAGTATTTATCCTGTGGATGAGCTGGGAAGGGTGAACAGATGAAAACCAAGGATGGATGGCAGAATATAGCCTTGAAATGGCAGTTACCATTTGAAGTATTTTCATTTGTCTTGAACTTGCCACAAGGTCATGTTTAGCTTTGCTTTAAATGACATACATGGGAGCATTGTGCAATCTTCTTATTAAAAAATCCCCAAACAAAACCACCCCAAAGCAGAGTCCCCCTAAAGAAAAGTTTAACTGTAAAATGAGCTCTGTGTTACAGATGTGCATGCTGGAGGCAGAAGGAGCAACATAGCACATTAGATAAATAATTTATACTTTGTTTAAAGACTCCAAATTGCCACAGCCACTGCAACTACAGCTAAGTGACAGTGGAGTGGAAAGGGCATTTATCCAGATAGGTATCTTTATGTAAAAGAGCTGCTCTCACTAGCTGTAAGAATTTTTTCTAGCAAATGACAAATGTAGCTCATTTTGCTGTGCCATAGCGTGTTACAGCTTAATGGTAACTGACATTACCAGGGGAGAACTCCACCTCCTTCCAGGTGTAGAAATTGATATATTGCTTCTGTCGGATTTTGTTTTCATTGTCTTAGCCTGCCCACCTTTTTTGCCTGGTGCAGGTGACTGAGTAAATAGCGGTGAGAAAAAAATGGTTTGCAAAGAATAACTTTGGTTAGTTGTGTTCTGTCCTTCCAGCCTGCCTCACACGCAGTGTTTGTTTCTCTATAGCACACACAGGAGGTTCTGTTGACACTGTATCTAACCCTTAGCTGAGGTTTGCAGCACTGTTACACTCAGGTTTCCCGGCTGCTCCTGCAGGGCTTACCTGGACTCGGATGTGGCCGTGTCCGAGGAGCTCATCCAGAAGTACAGCAACGTGGTGCTGGGCCACGTCAACGGCACCGTCCGCGAGCTGCGGCGCCTCTTCCTCGTCGATGACCTGGTGGATTCCCTCAAGGTGAGTGTGCCCCTGGCAGCACACTGCTGCTGGCCCAGGTTAGCAGAGCCTGCTGCTCCCTGCAGAGTGAGCAGTGGGGGGTAAATAACCAGGTGTGGTTTGCTCTTGGGGGTGTTGGGCACAGGCTGGGTATGGAGTGCTGCCTGCAGTCATGGGTAACTGGGAAGGATGACTTGATGCAGTAACACAAATGGAAAGCAGAAAGAAGCTGTGGCTGCCTGCAGCTCCCTCTTCCAGCTCCCTAGCTGGTGCCTCTCACAGCAGGAATCTAAAGAAACAGGCCATGCTCCAGTGTGGGCACTGGGGGTGTGTCACTGATGTGTGTGTCCCTCTGGCTCTGGGCTGGATTGTCCCAGCCTGGTTTGGAGTTGGTTTTCTGTTTGTGGTTAGTGCATAGCTCCCTGTCTCAGACAGGAGTTCTTGTTCCACTTTCTGCTGCAGTGGTGAGGACTGAGTGATGCCCTTGGGTTACTGGAAAGGTGGGCACTTGTTCCAGCCCCTGGGTTTGAAAGTTGCTGCTTTTAGTGATGGAATTACTGAAATGGGGTTTGCAAATTACTCTACCCAGAGTGAGCAGTGCTGTATAATAACTTGAGTACATCCATGTAGAATTTAATGGGATTTATTGAGAGTGGCAGAGCACAACTGACTGTGAAGAATAGCAATAAATTAAACAAAATTTAACAGAAATAAAACCCCAACAAAACACACCAAAAAAACCCCTCCAAAATAAAAGAATTGGCTGAGAACCCTTCAGTTTTGTTCTGGGAGAATTATATACTTCCCTTTCAAGCTCTAATCGCCTTTCTTTGTTTTTGAAACTGGTGTTTCCTTTACCCAGTGCACTATGTGGTCCCCTTCTTTTTCAGTTTGCTTAATCTTCTTGAAAAAACTTGCATTTATCCTGCAGTAAATCCCTTTACTTAGTGCTTTGTAAAGTCCTTTGAGTTGCTGTGGAGTTGGGGGAGGGGTTCCTTGTGAAATGTGGGGAAAGCCAGGAAGGCTGTCCAAGTCTTTGTTGTATTTGTGCAATAGAAATCTGCAGGCAGGTCTCAGAATCTTACCCAGCGATTGTAGATCCAGTTTCTCATTATACTCCAGGTTAAACAGAGTTTGTGGCAGAAAAGCTGTGCCTGGTGCCCTGCAAGGCTCCTGCAGTGAGGCAGTTCCCTCTGGAAGCAAGAGGAGGTGGAAGGAGCTCTGCTGCTCCTGGGACAGATTTCTTTTCTCGGGAGGGAGAGGAGGTGGAGTATTGGCTTGGGGCTTGTGCAATAATCTCCCTGCTCCTAAAGGGCTTTGCAGGACAAGGCTTTTTAGGAGCCTTCTTTCTCTGGTTGCTTTTTGAGACATGATCAATAGTGCTGCTGCCAAAGTCCTGTTTGGATCTGATTATCAACAGCACAGAAAAACCCAGAATCACAAGGTCACTTGTGTTTCTGATTAAGCCCTTTGTGACCCGTGCCTTGCTCTGAGGTAGGAGACTTCTCTCACCATTTGTGTAGAGATCCCAACCCCTTGCAGTCAAGGGAAGGAAGCAGTGAGCAGCCAGCTGCTGTTCCAGTGAACACTGGTCTGAAAACAAGGCCTTCTGGAGGAATTGTTAGAAGCAGAATTAATTCCAGCCAGAATGTCTTCAAGGCACTCTAATCACTTAAAATACTACAGTCCATAGGAAAGACGTGTTTATTCAGCTGAACTAATTCATTTCCCCTCTCCTTCTGACATTTAAAATGTTTTATGTAGGTTAATTAGTCTAATTTATGGTAGCTGGAAACAACCCTTTATCAGAAACCAGTGAATGTCAGGACAGTTCACAAGCACAAGTTACTGATTTTGAAGAGTTTGTGCTGGAGGAGAGCGTTGGGATTCCAGGGTCTTATGTAATATAATGGCCCTGGTTTAAAAAATAAAAATATCTTGGCTTGTGTAGTTTAAACATCTTCACTATAGGAAACCACATGTTTATGTATAATTCAAGTTACAGAGCTCTAATGTAGAAAATGTCTGCAGGTCAGTTTATTGTGTGTAATAGTTCTGACTGTAAAATCTGTCTTGTTAAGATTTTTTCTTCTTTATTAAACAATGCTTCAGTCAGGGAAGTTCTAAAATGGACTCTAAATATTTATGCAGCACAAGGAGA
Source organism: Cichladusa arquata (assembly GCA_026413545.1). Classification (NCBI taxonomy): domain Eukaryota; kingdom Metazoa; phylum Chordata; class Aves; order Passeriformes; family Muscicapidae; genus Cichladusa; species Cichladusa arquata. Next base: position 711,805 of record JAOTQP010001546.1, on the reverse strand, counting down.
AATTCCTCACAGCTCTTGAGGAGTAACTGCAGAGGAGCCCTTGCCAGAGCCCCAGGAGAAGCTGCATTTTGTCCTGGTAAAGGCTATGCTGGCACTGGGCACTGCTGCTCTTGCTCAGCTGAGGCTTTGAGGAGCAGAGCTCTGTATTCTGAGTATTCTGTGGCCAAGAAGGGGCATGGGGCACTTCTGGACTTGCCCATTTTGGCTGGCAAAACTGAGTTCAGTCCATCAGGCACACTGGCCTTTCACTGGTGCTTGGAAGGGTCACTTCAAGCTTGGCTCCTGAGCTTCTCCTCGTCCCAAACAGATAGGAGAGGGGCAGGATCAGCTCTGGAGGTGGATCCTGGGCTGCCTTCTGCTTGCTTTTTCTTGTCTTAGACCTTTGTTTAGAGGGGTTTCAGGGAAGGTTTTTTGTGCTTGTAAAGGTCTCTTAGGTGTGTTTCAGCTTTGTTGTGTCTGTGAGGGTCTCTGGGTTTGTGTAGTTTATAAGAAAAAGAAAATAGAGACCAGAAAATAAATGTGAGATGGACTCCAGGATGGATAATCCTGGGAGAGCTGCTTGAAGTGTCAGAGGGGTGCAGAGAGAGGAGCTGTGGGATCAGGGTCCCTGTGCCATCAGTGAAGGGGATTAAAACCTGCATGTGCAGCAGTTTATGGCTCTGCCCTGGTGCTGCTCTGAACAGACTTTGGGTGGAGAAAAGCTTGTGGAGTCAAATGTGAACTCCTGGATTTTGCTCTTTCTTGAACCATAAATTCCATGCTCACTCAATAGGATAGTTCAGATAATTGTTGGACTTTGGGATTGATTTGGGTCTCGTTACCCCCGTGCTTCCGTAAACTCCCATTTTCTGCCCTGGCCAGAGTCACCAGCATGTTACTGCCTGCTGAGCTGGCTGGGTGGTGCCCAGCTTCAGGAATTCTGTCCATGGGGATCAGCTCATGGGTGGTGTTGGGATGCAAGAGAACCATTGTGAACCATCACACACTCTTTGCCCAGTGCAATTGGTGCCTCTCCTCCCTCTCTGGGGATTTGCTGCAGTGCAGGCTGCTCCAGCATGGAAGTGTTTGCTCCAATAAAATGTCTGGTGCAGAGAGGTCAGCTCCAGGCTCACCCTGGCATTGCAGGGCAGAACTGGGCCAGGGTTTGAATCAAACATGAGGGAGTTCAGCAAAATCAGCTTTATTTTCCTTGAGAAACCTGCCAGAATCCTTCAGCTGCTGGGAAAAGTGTAGCCTCTCTGAGGGTTAACTTCATGCCCCTCCCTGGTGCTGCTTTGTCACATCTCAAAAGTGCTGACAGATAAAGAATTGCATCACTTGCAGTCAATGCACCTGAATTTTGAATAGGGTTAGTTTTGAGTGAAGCTCCTGAAATCAACTTGATTTTGTTCAGGGGTCATGGAATTAAACTCGTATTGATTGTCAATGCCCTTATCTTGTTGCTGGCTGTTGATTTTGTTTGGTTTGGATATTTTACCTCTTTTGATAAGCTAAAATTGGATGTTGGGATACATAAGTTCAGAATACCTTGGCTGCAGGCCAGTACCAGGGTCCTGGCCCACACCCACAGTCCTGCAACCATGCATTGTTTTCCTTGCCAGCACTTTGTACCCGTCCTTTCCTTGGGTGCAGCTCCTGCTGCTGGGAGTGTTTCCATATTGGGTTGTTCCCAGGTCTGCCCTCCCTGGTGCCAGTGCCTTCCCCAGGTGCTGAGCTAACCAGGGCTGGGGGTCTCTGCTGTGTGCAGAGCAAGGAATAAACCCTGGGAAAGCTGCTGTTCCTGGCTGCTGCTCAGCTCCTCAGCAGCTCCCTGCAACTCTAGAAGAAAGTGGCTGATTTTCCTCGGGAGGAATCCGACCCTGAAATAGAGCTGGCAGCCCTGGGTCCCCTCCCCCTGCTATAGGTCAGAGGTGTGCCTGGGACACTCCACCTGGCACCAAACCTGGCAGACCTTTGTGTGGAGCTGGGAAGCACAGCCTGTGTCCCACTGGGAGCTGGACAAATGCTGTCAGCAGGGAGGAGGAGTAGGGCTGGGACACGGAGCCAGCAGTGGTGGCAGTGTGGGGTTTTAGGGATGTCTTTGCTTCTGAGCTTGGCTCTGACCTGGGGCCAGCTTCTGTGTTAGAGCACTTCTCTCTCCTCTTGTTCCTAGATTTTATAATACCCAAAGGCACTTTGGGTTTTTTGAAGGAGAAAAGGTAAATCAAGCCCACCTTACCCTGCTGCTTTCCAGACAGGCTTTTCCTGATGTGCCAGAGCCTCTGCCTGGTCTGGTCAGAGCATGGCTGGGCAGGTGGGTGGACACAGGTGTGACCTCCTTTCTCACTGTGTCGTGCACCAGCCCTTTGGCCTCTCTTAGGCTGTTGTGTCCCCTCTGGAGGATGGGAGGCAGGAACTGTTTCCATCATTCCTGCCCAGGGAATTGGCAGTGCCCTGTGAAGGCACAGGGCAGTGTTTGGGCACTGCTGACTCGGGCTGAATTCAGCCCTGTGACCTGGTCACAGGAGGTGTCCCCTTACTGCATCCTTCAGCCATCTCATCCCCCAGCTCTGGTTACAGGAGGGGTACAAGGGTGAGGTGCACTTTGGGGCTGGGTGGTTTGTGTTTGTGTTTACAGCAAACTGGGGGGTGTCCTGGGCACAGGCTGGCTGCTGACACACTCTCTTTGCCTTGCAGTTCGCAGTGTTGATGTGGGTTTTCACTTATGTTGGTGCCTTGTTCAATGGTCTGACATTACTGATCCTGGGTAAGTGTTTGACTTGTGTTACACACCAAATAACCTTGGCAGAGCAGTGGGGTCTGGCCAGCACTGGCAGGCTGATCCTGTAGCCTTAAGATGTTGCACTTTCACGTTCTTTTTTTTTTTGGTAACACAACAGAACAGGTCATTTGGAGTTGTGTTGTTGCATTCCTTGAGACTGCTGATTTCCAGCCATTACATGATTTATAGGCAGGTTTGTGTGCTTGTCCCTGTCAGGGTTAGCCTGCCCTGAGTGTCACTGCTGTGCTGGGACTGTGGAGGAGGTGCAGGATCTGCTGTGGCTGTGTCCCACTGCAGGATTTAATTTCTTATATCCCAGAGCAGGCTGGCTTCAGGTGTCACAACCACCTGATGCCTGAGCAGCCCTTGGGAAGAATTTGCATAACCCACAGTGAAAAAGTGACCTGTGACCAGACTTACTGTACTGTTGGTGAGACCTGGAGAACAGCCCAGGCTCTCCTTAACAGGAATTACTGAATTTATTGGCCAACAATTGGTGCATGGGGCTTAGTCATTCGTTTTTCTTGTACCTTTTTGCAAGACATATCAAGGTGTGGGAACCAGTCCTTGTTCTGCCTGAACACCATCCCTGCTGTCAATATTTTTACATTTGATGTGCTCTTTTCCAGCTTTGATTTCGCTCTTCAGTGTTCCTGTTATTTATGAGAGACATCAGGTGAGTGTTTCATAGAATTCATTAAATGTTTCTTAAAATCAGCTCTGTTGAAGCAAAACCAGAAACAAATAATTAAAATTAATTTCAGTCTTCTGAAATATTTAAAGCCTTTAAAAATAGGCCTTTACCCAGGAACCAATGCAGGCTAGTTCAGTTTGAAGTTCAGACTCTGTGCATGCTTTCACTTTTCCTTCTTGGTAGAAGAAGAGGTTTCCTCAGCAAACAGTTCTGGAAAAGGCCTGATGAATTTGGAGGCCTTTTCTGCTGGTCCAGCTTTGGTCAGGACTGGAGCAGCACTGGGCATAGTGTGTTAATCCTGCTGTACCTTTTGGAGTTGATATTCAGGATTGGTTTCCCAAAGCTCTGTGGAATTTGTAGCCCTGGCAAAAACAGGAGGTGGGAGCTGCTTGGCCCAGTCCAGTGCTGCTCTTGGGGAGAGGCTCCCATGTAAAAGGAGGAGGGAGGAGGGAGCCAAATGCCTGTGATTAAATTATGGCCAGGGCTGTCTTGGGCAGGTCACTGCACAGGAGGGGGGAGCCAGCTCTGGCTCAGCCCTTCGTCTCCCCTTTCAACAACAAGGCTGGGCTGGGACTGGGGGAGGCAGGAGCAGATGGCAGAGCCTGGTGGGGTCCTGGCCAGGCTCCTCCTCCCCAGGACAGGGAGCCCTGAGCCCCAAGGCAGGAGCAGGGACAGTGTGTGGGGCTTAGCCCGAGCTGCTCAATCCTCTGGCCGGGCTGCAGCCTAAGCTGGTTACCCTGCCCAGCCCAGCTAAGCAGCTTTGCTGCTCTGTGGGGCCCAGAGGGGCCCAGCCCTGCACCCACAGCTGGGGTCTGATGGACCAGGGAGAAGCCAGGGATTGATTCCTTTGGGGCTTTGCCCACCGTGCCCTCCGGTGGGTGCATGGCTGGAGTCCTGGCATCACACTGGGAAACAGCCCTGGCTGAGCTCCCACTTCCCCCAGAGCTCTGTGGGACTCAGCTGCAAAGGGCAGCTGGGCTGTAACTTCTGTCTGCTTCATTCCAGGCCCAAATCGACCACTACCTGGGACTTGTGAACAAGAATGTCAAAGATGCCATGGCAAAGTGAGTTGGTCTGGGTTTATTTCTTTTCCTTGATACTGATGACAGTTTCCTGGCACATGTGACACTCCTGTCTAGGACTAACGGGTTCTTCCATGTGCCAGACCAAGGAGGGAGAAGGTCTCTAACTCTGGACTGGTTAGGAAATGAGCTCCTTTATTGCTGATGCTGTGTTGAAATCAGCCTCTACTATTTCTAATAGAAATCTGAGTATTTCAACCCATTAGTGATACCTGAGCCCCTCAGCAGGTGCAGTTGAGGGGGGGAATGAGGAATGCAGCAGTTCCATTGGGCTCCGAGTATAAAGCTGTGCTGTGAGGGTTCTTTTCACATGTTGCTGTTTCTAAGACTCTGTTTAACCTTTTCTTTATTGTCTTTTACTCAGACTTACTTTTGTCTATTTCCTTCTTCCTCTTGCAGGATCCAAGCAAAGATCCCTGGGTTGAAGCGCAAAACCGAATAAAAAAAGCCTGAAGCAACTTATCAATAGGAAGTTCATCTTTTAAGGGGGAAAAATATTCATTGGATTTCCACGGGGAGGGTCAGGGAATAGCAAACCCCTTGACATTGCAGTGCAATTTCACAGATCTTTATTTTTTAGCAACGCAGTGTTTGAGGAAAAATAACTGTTTTGACTGCCATGTGTTTCATCATCTTAAGTATTGTAAGCTGCTATGTATGGATCTAAAACTAATCATCTTTCCTTATCCTGTGTGCAGCACTGGCTAATACAAATGACTGAGACAGCTGTACATTTGCTTCATCAGAGGTAGTTCCTGCTGCGTGCTGGAGGTGTAGAGCAGGTGGGGCAGAGGACAACACTTCCCAGTTTGTGCACTGTGTATGGTCTGTGTAGATTGATGCAGATTTTCTAAAATGAGATGTTTTAGAAGAATATACCAGTTTAGCAAGTTTTGAAAAATCTTGCCTTTTTGGTATGAGTATAGCTGTATTGTGATTTTATTGTTTTATCAATTGCCAATATATATATATATGTGTTTCACAAAGCTTAGATCTTTCAGCTGCTCCACAGTGCTTTGTACTTCAGAGAACTGACTGAGGCCTGGACGAGCTCCAGAGCACACAAGCTTGAGAAACTAAAAAGTCTCTGTAAACACTGGCATCTGTTGGAAACAACAAAAGAGAAATGAACAAAGAACCTCCACATAGAGTGAAAGAGAATTACAGCATACACTTTGTTGCACAAACGTACAGTAGTTGATCTTGAGCAAATAATTCTCCAGCTCTCAGACTCTGATAATCTGTGGACCGAGTATCTAATGCTGCAAATGGTGTTTGGAAACTTAAAGCCCTGTCCTGTTATGCAAGAAATGATAAGTGAAAAATTTATACACTTGCAGTTTGAGCTGTACTGAACTAAGTCTGTGGAATGCATTGTGAAATGTAAAAAAAACCCAACAAAAAAGCAAAAAAAAAAGAACAACCCCAAACCAACCCCAGAACCCCAAGTATCAATAAAGCTTATAGACATAAAATAATACCCGGTATTTGGCTTTCTTGAGGCAAGTTTAATGTATTTGTGTTTATTTGAAGTTGGTTGTGGTAAATATCCATGTTCCTTGGTGGTGGCAGTAGCGTCCCAGCAGAGCGCGGAGCAGGGTGGGTTTGTCACGGTCCCTTTTCTCTCTCTGCAGTGGGAAGGAGTTGCTCAGGGCCAGCTCCAGTGCCCCAGGGAGCTCCAGAGGGTGTCGGGTTCTTGGATTTTTGAGACAGGAATGTCGATGCCATTTTCAGGTTTGAAGGAAGTAAGTCCCAGTAATGGTTCCAGGTCACGGTGTTGATTCTGATTTAAGAGCTGGACTTTGAAAACTTGTGTACAAATCTATTTGAGATGTAGATTTTTAAACGAATGGCACCTTGACCATATTGAAAAATAGAAATTCATGCATTAATATTTCAGTTTACAGTAAAATACAGCATTACTTCTCAGCATTTTATACAGGAAGCCAGACCATAGAAACATCCAAACCGTAAGTGGGTGGGTTTCCTGACAGACACTATTGCTTGGAGATATTTCTCACATCACTTGATTGATTCACTCTGCCACGCAACTGGTTTGATTTGGGATACAATCAACGTGGAAGGAAGGTAGACATGAGTGGTACAACACAGGCAGAGGTGCTCACTGCTGGCAGCACCTGACAGAACAGGATTTGATCCCGAAGGTTTCTTTAAAAAAAAGACTGCATAGGGACTCGTACTGTGTATCTGACAAACTGCTCTGCTGTATAGTCATATAAGGCATTAATAAATTCAATTGTAAAAAAAAAAAAAAAAAGGTGATTCTTTGAGGTTGCTGAAGCACTTTGTGTGTTAAACAGACAGGAATCCACTCCTTTAATGGGATGTTTTTGCTACTTTTCTACGCAGTGGGCAGCAGAAACGGACTGGCAGGAAGGTTCCAGAGTTCAAAATCCTATTGTCCTGAACTGGGACTAAAGCACTATTGCTTTTCAGAGACTAAATGTAAGTCTAAATGTTTCATTTTAGCCTTTATTTCTTTTAATTTAGAAAGATAATTTCTAAATACGGATTTTGTTCCATGCCTAGAATCTTACGTATTTAAGACATTTATTTTTGACATTGCCCATATTTTTGCTAGTCCTTTTTAAACTTTCTCCAATTCCACTATCCCTTGAGTTTTCTGTTTTGACAAAATGTTCTAACATCTGTTAGTGAAGGGCTAGAGTTGCATTTTGGTAATATCTCTCCATGGTTCCCATTACCCGTGGAGGCAGCTCTCCTTTGATCTCAGCTGTCCTCCAGGCCAGGACAGGGGGCTCTGTAGGGTGAGGGAGAGGAGCCCAGAGTAAGCCAGGATGAGCTTTTCCCAAAAAAAAAACCTGCATTTCCTGGTACTAGGGGCTTTATGTTCTACTTGGAAGCAGCAGGGACTGACTGGAGGGCACACAGAGCCCTGCTATAGAGACATTGTAGGGATTCCCCTCCAGAACAGGAACAGGATTGATGGAGGATTTCCTACCAGGCCAACATTCTGGCTGGCCACTGCCTGTAGGAGTGTAAAGCACATTTTCCCAGAAACGGGGAGCATGCAGGAACATTTGGGGAATGACTCCCTCCATCCTGGTGTTAAAATCTCTTGAACCAAGTCTGTCCAAAGCCTCTCCTCTCACTCACTGTTGGAGCTGGCTTGCACTGCTGGCTGCAGGAGCAGCTGCCCAGGAGCTGGAATGCCATCCCTTTGGCCTTCTGCCAGCACACAGCCAGTGGGGAACTCACTTGTGAAGGTATTGAAAACCCAAAGGAGAAAACAGGGATCATGTAAGTACCCAGCTGGAAAAGGTGAGAATGGTTTAGCCCTCCTCTGGGTGAGAGTCATAGCACCGTATGTGGAAAGCAGGTGGGGGGAGGCAAGGCTGCAGCCCAAACTACTAGAAAATTATTCCAAGGCACTTCATGGATAGAAAATTCTGCCAAATATATATATTTAAAAAGAAAATGGACTTTAAAAAAAAGGATACTTTGCTCCTTCAATTAATGAAAGCTGAAGGGTGGCCTCCCCCCTCCCCAGTCTGCTTGTTAAATGCTCCCAGCTTTACTGAGTGCACCCAATTGGAGTTTTAAGCAGGTGTGGTTAAAATCCACCCACTTTTTGGGCTCTGTTCAAGCCACAAATTTGGAAATTAAAGGGGCCCAGCATTTTGTCAGCGTTTTCTCCCTTTTCACACATGGTTTGAACAACACAGTATTAGGCAAAAGCAGCTTTGTGAGTGAACTGTTCATTCCTTTGGGATCCCGGGGTTACCCTTCAAACCTCAGCTTCCTTTGCAAGGACGTCGGGCTTTCCAACGCCAGCTCCCATTCCCTCCTGGTAAGTTGGGATGAGTGATCTGGAAATGTCAGCCTGCAGCAGGGCTGGGATTCCTGCAGCTGGGGGGGCATTCCCAGCTGTCCTGGCCAGCACAGCCCTGACTGGGGCAGGACAGCAGCAGCCAGAGGCTCCTCAGAGGCAGCGCCACACGAACACACTGTGGAGACAGGAGGGACAGCAGGGATTGGCCTTCGCACAGCCCGGTGAGACAGGAGTGAAAAAAACACTTGGGTGTGGAGCACAGACTGTGTGTGTGAGATAGAAATACACTGCTCACTGTTGCTTTGTGTATATGCAACGTGTGTGCACTGTGTATGTCTGCAATGTGAGCACTGTCTGTGTCCTGTGTATGTGTGCATTGGGTGCACAGTTTATAGGGTGCACTGTGTGTGTCTGTGCACTGAGTGTGTCTGTGTGTGTGCAGTGTGTGTCTGAGCATATCTGTGTGCCCCTGCGTTTATCTGCTGTGTGTCTGCACACTGTTTGTGTGTGTGCAGGGCATGTGTGTGGGATGTCCCTGTGTGGGTCATGGGAGTGTGGCTGTGTGTGTGCAAACCCGTGTGGCCGTGTCCCTTTCCCTGTGTGTGTGCACACTCATGTGGCTGTGTCCCTTTCCCTGTGTTTGTGTGTGCACACTCATGTGGCTGTGTCCCTCTCTGTGTGTGTGTGTGCACACCCATGTGGCTGTGTCCCTCTCCCTGTGTGTGTGTGTGCACACCCATGTGGCTGTGTCCCTTTCCCTGTGTGTGTGTGCACACTCGTGTGGCTGTGTCCCTTTCCCTGTGTGTGTGCACACTCGTGTGGCTGTGTCCCTTTCCCTGTGTGTGTGTGCACCCATGTGGCTGTGTCCCTTTCCCTGTGTGTGTGTGTGCACACTCATGTGGCTGTGTCCCTTTCCTTGTGTGTGTGCATACCCATGTGTCTGTGTCCCTTTCCCTCTGTGTGTGCATACCCATGTGGCTGTGTCCCTTTCCCTGTGTGTGTGCACACTCGTGTGGCCATGTCCCTTTCCCTCTGTGTGTGTGTGTGCACACCTATGTGGCCGTGTCCCTTTCCCTGTGTGTGTGTTTGTGTGCCTTTCCCTGTGTGTGTCTGGCTCTCTGTGTGCCTTTGCCTGTGTGTGTGTCCCTCTCCCTGTGTGTGTCTGGCTCTCTGTGTGCCTTTGCCTGTGTGTGTGTCCCTCTCCCTGTGTGTGTCTGCCTCTCTGTGTCCCTTTCCCTGTGTGTGTGTGTCCCTCTCCCTGTGTGTGTCTGCCTCTCTGTGTCCCTTTCCCTGTGTGTCCCTCTCCCTGTGTGTGTCTGCCTCTCTGTGTCCCTTTGCCTGTGTGTGTGTCCCTCTCCCTGTGTGTGTCTGCCTCTCTGTGTCCCTTTGCCTGTGTGTGTGTGTGTCCCTCTCCCTGTGTGTGTCTGCCTCTCTGTGTCCCTTTGCCTGTGTGTGTGTCCCTCTCACTGTGTGTGTCTGGCTCTCTGTGTCCCTTTCCCTGTGTGTGTGTGTCCCTCTCACTGTGTGTGTCTGCCTCTCTGTGTCCCTTTCCCTGCCCTGTTACCTGCAGTCGTCCCCTCCGGTGCTCACCACGAACTTGTCGTCGTGCGAGAAGCGGATGTTGGTGACGTGCGCCGAGTGCCCAAAGTACCGTTTGTGTTTGGCCTGTGGGACAGGAGAGCAGCTCAGGGATGGCAGCAGGCAGAGCTCTGTGCCCACAGCCACCCTGAGCCCAGGCCTTTTCAGCCCTGGGAGCTCCCTGGGGCACAGCCCGAGCAGTGTGGGTGCGGTAGGAGCTGCCCACGGATGGGCCAGGCTGGCTGGGTGCTGTAACACCGAGTGCTGAGGGTTTGGGAAAAGCAAAAGCTGCTCCAGAGAAAACAGAGCAGGCACTTACAAATTTCTCTGTGCATGGGAAATCAAACAGCTTGACCAGCCCGAAGTCATCTCCTGTGACTATGTTCAGGCCAGCGTGGGTCACACAGGCACAGTTGACATCTGCTTTATCTGCATTTCGTGGCCAGATGCCAATGACTTCGTCTCCTAGAATGCTGTTCCAAAATCAAGGTAAGTAAAATGCATTAGACTTGATCTGCTGCTGCTCTTCCACAGGGTGTAGAGCCAACAGAGGTCAGTAACAAAAAGTTGCTGCATTTAAAATAGAATTGTACCCCCTAAATGATTGCCCTGAGCTCATCATGGAGACCATCACAATAATACGTGAGTTTCCTGTGATTCTTAAGCAATCTCTATCCATTAATTTTTAGGTTTATTTGCTGTTAAACCGTACAACCAGTGCACGTTTTCAGGCCTTCTGTGCTGCTGCTGTGGGACAAGGCTGCCTGGAGTGGCCCAGAGCTGTGTGAGGAGCAGGAGATAGCTGGCAACGAGCCACCTCTGGTAATTAAATTACTAATTACTCCAGGCACCCAGCAGCCAGAGCTGTGTGTAATGCCTCAGGGGTGTCACCGGAGCTCTGAGGAAGCAGAGCCTGGGGCCATTTCAGCATTCACACACCAAACCTGAGCTGATCCCAGTGCTGGCCACACACTGTCTCTGGCTGTTACCTGGTCCACGTGGCCCAGGTGATTTTCTCTATCACTGCAGGGTCTGTGATTTGCTTTCCCAGGGGCACCTCGTGAACTTGACGCTTGTAGGCACCTGTGGATACCTGGCAGTGGGAAAGGAAAAACCAGGGAACTGCTATAGATACATCATTTTCTTTAAGATGTGCAGCAGCCTCACCAGGTTTTATGAGAAATTAAACATCTAAGATAACATTTCTCTTTTTTTCCTCATTATCTGGAATTAATCATATGCCATATAAAGGAATAACCATTAAAGGATGATGGTGGAAGGAGACGTGCACATGCAGAGCTGACAGATTTTCTCTCACTTCTATACTTTATGTCAACCTACTTTACCAAATCAGAAACATTTCTGAAGGAAACCCCTTTGAATTAACAATTTAGTTAAAACAGATTATTCCAGCTCTCACAAACCTCCCAGGCTCAGGGAGGAAGGGAATTGCATTCATATGGT